>JAECUM010011027.1:0-88372 GCA_016617855.1 Megalonaias nervosa | reverse complement strand
ATTTTTGTAAGTCTTTGGTATGACTCGACTGGGGATCGAACCCACGACCTCCCGCATCCGAGGCGGACGCTCTAACCACTAGGCCACCGGAGCAGTTAAACCTTGTAAAGATGAAGCTTTGCAGCAAATGTGGTTGAAAAAATTTTTGATGCTAGAATGTATACCAGCCATTGAGGTACCTATTTTTTAAATCAATAATGTAATTCATATATAGTTACAGTTTGATGATCATCCAGCTATTGCAAGAAGGTGTAAAGGTTTACAGTTCATTTGTTTAAATCAAACAAAATACTGCTGATGCTTGAGTGCTCAAGGACCATTTAGATGCCTATTTCTTAGTCATCTTGCAAAATCTGCTCCAATTCACATGACACCTTTTAATATGAAGCTTTTAAATAATTCAGTTAAAATAAAAATTTGAAAATGTGGAGGCAGATTGCACATTTATGGCTAGATGGATTTTATATCTCTTTGCCTTCATGGCATGGGACAAGCAATAACTGGATGCAACACATCTTTGATTATGAAATAAACAAAGAAGACCTCCAAGAACTAACATAAAAAGACATTTTATTTCAGTCCTAATTAACTAATAATTAAAAGGTTATATACATAATGTTCTTTAATATAATAGGTGACAACGCACATCACACTTTCTGGCTGATAATAATAAATGCTTCAATCACTGAACATACAATTAGAGTCAACAAACATCTATTAATGTTGATGAACAGTTCAGTCAATGAGTATACAATTATTGTCAGCACACGTCTATTACTAATGATGAACAGTCACTGCAAAAGTGCCATCAACAACCAGGGAAGATCCTGCAAATAACAAGAGAACAATGTATGCCATATAATGAATGTTTTGTATGCAGCCCATATTTCCTACTGATTTTTACATTAGTCCTTTTTTAAAATAAACATACAAAAGTTTGTACTTTATTATACATGTGTATATAGTCCTTTAACCCATAAAAAAATAGATCCATAAAACAATAAATTATCTTTTCTTCAATTCTTTAAAAATTCTGTAAAAAAAGACCAAGTCGCAAGAAAAATAACGTTAAGCACAGACTTGTACTTTTATGAATGTGTTGTTAAAATTCTTTATCTTATTCCATGATAAAGCAAAAACTGAAAAGCCTACTAATAAGCCCATTAGCTACACACGAGTTATCACATTACTGATTGTTAGATTAAAATACCGGATTAAGGAACACTTGACAGTGGACTAATAAATTTTTTTATATTTCATGAAAATGATGGATTATATTGATGCTTATTAGGTGTCTGCAGAATCACTTACCATCACTAAAATGTCATATAAATCTGAAGAGGTTAGAAAAAAGACATCCAAAAATACCTATTTCCACCATATTTAACAGACAAGATGTAGGCCATGGACTCCATGTTGAGCCCACCCCCAAGTTAATGTCAACATCAAGAAATATCCACATTCCAAGTAACATGACTCTAGCCAACTGTAGACATCAAGATGTATCCACATGCCAAGTAATATGACTATGTGGCCAACTGTAGACATCAAGATGTATCCACATTCCAACTAACATGACTCCATGGCCATCTGTAGACATCAAGAGGTAGCCCCATACCAAGTAACATGACTATGTGCCAACTGTAGACATCAAGATGCATCCATTAGCCAAGTAACATGACTCAGTGACCAACTGTAGTCATCAAAAGATAGCCACATACCAAGTAATGTAACTATGTGCCAACTGTAGCCATCAAGATGTATCCACATGCCAAGTAGCATGACTCTGTGGCCAACTGTAGACATCAAAGGATAGCCACATACCAAGTAATATAACTATGTGCCAACTGTAACCATCAAGATGTATTCACATTCCAAGTAACATGACTCCATGGCCAACTGTAGACATCAAGAGGTAGCCACATACCAAGTAACGTAACTTTGTGCCAACTGTAGACATCAAGATCTATCCACATTCCAAGTAACATGGCTTTGCAACCAACTGTACTTGAAAACTTTACCACATTAAAAATTTCAACATTGAAGCTAATATAGGGTGTGCATGGATGTAAAGACAAATGCAGAGACATTCTGATGGATGTATGAATAGGCATATGGACATGTACATAGATGCCTAAATGATCAATCTGGTAAACTTCTGACATGGAAAGCTTGACAAAATTATCTTGCATCGTCTTTAGCTGCACATCCAAACTATACCTGCTAAGACAATGATCTACTGTATATTTTATTATATTTTCTTATCTTACAATCTTTCTGAATGCTGCAGCTCATAAAAATCATGGCTTAAACACTTTGCCAACAACTGCACCAATCAAGTTTCTTTTACAATATCTTTGGAAACTATAGTTTCAGAATTTAAAAAAATCTTGAGCATATTAAAATTTTATGACCAGCAAATTAGCAACAACAACAAGAAAGCATCCTAATACCTTTGAAAGTCTGCTGTTGGAGTTGCCACTTTGTACCGAACCATAAATGATGCCAGACAGTCAGCTACCTGCAATAAAGTTGGGGAAAAAAAGTGAAATTGTTTGAAATTTTTGTGGTACTTAAAGTTATTTGCTTTCCTGAATTAAATTTTCTTTGGTACTTAATTTTTGTATTTGGGAAGAGGTACTATTTTACCACTGATGAAATGTCCTAGTGGTACCAAAGATGTATTGGGGAAGAGTCCTAGTGTACCACAGATGAAACATACCAGAGGTACCACATATGTATTGGAGAAAAGTCCTATTGTACCACGATGAAACACAATAGTGGTACCAAAGACGTATTGGGGAAGAGTCCTATTTTACCACAATTGAAACATACTAGAGGTACCACATATGTATTGGGGAAGAGTCCTATTTTACCACAGATGAAACATACTAGTGGTACCAAAGATATATTGGAGAAAAGTCCTACTGCTACCATAATTGATTCATTGTTCATGGGATCTTTAAGTTTAAATTTTGCAGCATCCACAAAATCCACAAAAACTTAGTATATTAGTGAACTGGCAGATATCATATAAAATGTGAACTGACAGGATCAGAGAGATAGTGAATTGAGAGAGCATCAGATAAATAGTGAATTAACAGGACATCAGATAAAGATTGAATTGACAGGACATCAGAAAAATAGCAAATTGACAGGATATCAGATAAACAGTAAATTGACAGGACATAGATAAATAGTGAATTGAGAGGGTATCTTATAAAGAGTGAATTGACAGGACATAGATAAATAGTGAATTGACAGGACATATATAAATAGTGAATTGACAGGACATAGATATAAATAGTGAATTGAGAGGACACAGATAAATAGTGAACTGACAGGGTATCAGAAAATATTGAATTGACAGCGTATCAGATAAATAGTGAATTGACAGGACATAGATAAATAGTGAATTGACAGGGTATCAGATAAATAGTGAACTGACAGGGTATCAGATAAATAGTGAATTGACAGGACATAGATAAATAGTGAATTGACAGGGTATCAAATAATGGTGAATTGACAAGACATAGATAAATAGTGAATTGACAGGGTATCAAATAAATAGTGAATTGACAAGACATAGATAAATAGGATATTGCTTACATAGCAAGAGGATTAGTTTTAAAGTATAGTCTTTTTCATAGCACAAACATCTGATATCTAATTAACAGTTTAATTTCATATGTTGAATGGCAACCATGTAGTCATTCAAATTAATCCAATTTAATCCATATGCGTGGCCAGTTTGCTGCAAAATGTCTCATCTATCAAACAACTTGTGAATTACTGAATTAATGACAATAATTTAATGATGGGGGGGGGGCAGATTCCCCTCCCCCTTGTCAAAAAATAAGGGGGGTGGAAAACAAAAATGAGGGGGGAGGAGGAAATGGCCATAGTTCAATATTTACTTCAATATCCATCTATCTTTCTTCCAGCTCCACTCCATTATAATCCTATTGAAATCAAATCTTTAGAAGACATTGCATCTAGTTTATAAGCATTAATCTGTTGATTGTTTCTGAGCTTAATCTGTTCCTTATCTATGTATGAATTTTGTTCTGTATTGAGAATCCTCTTTCACTGTCTGCTGTCTGAAGGGGCATATACATAGCTAGCTTAGCCAGCTGGAACAAGTTTGAAAACTGTTCTTTATGGTTGTTGTGTACAATTTTCCAGAGCACACACATATTGTCTTTTGAATACTTGTGCTCCAAAATAAGATTTTTCACTAACATGAGCTTTGCCAAAGTTTAACTTTCTTGAATTAGCACTCAACTGACTACAATGCCAGATTTATATTTCCATAATGCTGCACCAGGATTTCAAGTCCATTAATGTCATTGTCTACTTGTCCAAACAGAGGTATTTTGATCATATAAATATCTTTAATTCTTAATTTCAGTTTTAGATTCTTATTTATTAAAATTATCATAACATTTATGCTCGGGCTATACGGTCTTGTAGCACATGATCCTGCAGGGCCAAATTGTGACCAGAAAAGAAATTAAAAGTGTATTCTACATTTAAATTACATTTTAATTACATTTTAATTTGGCTTGTTTGTCTGCCATTTCTACATTTATTTTAATTTGGCTTGTTTGTCTGCCGTTTCTACATTTATTTTAATTTGGCTTGTCTGTCTGGCGTTTCTACATTTATTTTAATTTGGCTTGTTTGTCTGGCATTTCTACATTATTTTAATTTGGCTTGTTTGTCTGGCGTTTCTACATTTATTTTAATTTGGGTTGTTTGTGTGCCATTTCTACATTTATTTTAATTTGGCTTGTTTGTCTGGCGTTTCTACAATTATTTTAATTTGGCTTGTTTGTCTGGCATTTCAACATTTATTTTAATTTGGGTTGTTTGTCTGGCGTTTCTACGTTTATTTTAATTTGGCTTGTTTGTCTGCCATTTCTACATTTATTTTAATTTGGCTTGTTTGTCTGCCTTTTCTACATTTATTTTAATTTGGCTTGTTTTTCTGCCTTTTCTACATTTATTTTAATTTGGCTTGTTTGTCTACCATCTTGACTCTTGTTGTGACAAGTACTTTAAGGGTGAATGGCTGAATAAAATTTATACTGCACAGAGTACATTTTGATATGCATGACTTGAAATTAATTTGCAGGAGTTCTCACACATCACTGCTTTCCAAATGTGTAAATTAGTAAAAATTTTGCATGAATCATGTGATCACGTGCCCTGGAAGCATGTCTGTGACAGCTGTCATCACTAAGGATTTGCATTTGGGAACTAGCTGAAACATGAGAGTGGACTGTTTATGAATCTCGGCTCTGGTAGTTAAACCTCAGTGTATGATGTCAAAATGTGTGTGCTTTGACAATTCATCAATTATGACATGGTTCATTTATACTTGTATACTTTATTTCCTTTGCTTACCAACATAACGATTTTGTTTTCTTGACAATGAAACTGAGAAAGGTAAATAAATGTTGTTTCACAACTTACATCATATATATATATAATACAAGTTAGCATAGTGACTATGTTTAATAATTAACTCCTATCTAAGAACAAGGTATTCATAAATATCTTCTATTGGCATCTCCGATGTTTTAATATCAATGTTAGATATCAAATTAATATAATTGTTATTTTGATTACCAAGTTAATGTGGTAAGAACCACATGACAACTGTCATTTTCATAGGGGAGGAACCACATAATTAAACTGTTATTCTAACTGCCAGGATGATGGGTTAGCGACCACATGATAAACTGTTGTTTTGATTGCCAGGATGATGGGGTAGCAACCACATGATTAAACTGTTATTTTGAATTACCTGGGTTTATTAGGGTATAATAAATACCCTATTACATGCACTATGCAGCAAACAGTACTGCCCCATCATGTGCCAGTGTATTGTGGTGCAATAAATAATCCTGTTTAACATGCAAATAATTGCAAACAGTAGAGTGCCATCATATAACAGTGTATGGAAGTGTAATAATGTCCAAGTATAACATGCACCCACCTGCAAATGGTAAGCTCCATCATTTGCCAGTGTATTACAATATAATAAATTACCAAGTATAACATGCACCCACCTGCAAATGGTAAAACTCCATCATGTGCCAGTGTCGTACAGTATAATAAATTACCGAGAATAACATGCAATCCACTGCAAATGGTAAGCTCCAGCATGTGCCAGTGTATTACAGTTTTATAAATTACTATATGTAACATACACCCAACTGCAAACAGTACAGCTAATAATGCTCTGATCAGGCTCTACAATGTTCATTTGATATTCACAGACAGAATTACAATGTCCCAGCAGGTCTGGATCTATGAAGTTTGCATTGTACAGGTGTTATATATGAGCCAAAGTGGTAAATACAGTAAATGTACATACAATGTACTATCAGCATTAAATTGTACACACATTGTACAATCAGCTTTAAAGGTACAGATGCTGTACTATTAGCCGTAAACTGTAGACACTGTACTATCAGCATTAAATTGTACATATACTGTATTATCAGTTTTAAATTGTACATATGATGTACTATCAGCATTAAATCGTACCTATACTGTACTATCAGCTTTAAACTGGACATACGATGTACTATTAGCTTTAAATTGTACATACACTGTACTATCAGTTTACACTGTACATACACTGTACTATCAGCTTTAGATTCAGACTACACAGGGTTGCTGATGATTCTTTGAGACACAGACCTACCATCGTGAAGATAGGTAAATCAATTTATTACATACCCATTTTTCAAGCTTATATGGCTGATCTGATTCACTCTGTAGTTCAATATCACACTCCAAGACTGGAACAAACCATTTAGGGGTTTTCCATGATGTCTGTGCATCGATAAGCTTTGATACACCAAATCAAACTTGTATAAATTCATAAGTTTCGATTTCCATTCACAGTGTATGCTGGAAAATATTTGGAAAAGGTACAAGAGGGTGTATGTAATAAATACAAAAATGCATCTGTTTTGTTCTGAGTCTTAGAAAGAACTCATTTCATAAGATATATCAATGTTTCAGCCTGAAGGCCTTGAACTATCCTTATGATATCAAATTTGTTCATTCCATTGACTTAGAACACAATAATGCAGTTTTGTCCATATGTCAAAATGGTTTAATATTGGAAAGTTATGAGTTGGCATTTGAAACAGAAACCAGCATACATGGATGAGATTTTAACAAGTCTGACACATAAGAAACTCAAAGGTTACTGAGTGGTGTTGAAAGTTGTGAAAATACAGGCTTTCAATCAACAATACAATATTAGGTAAAATGATGACAGAAATAAAGCTATCCCAATTAAAAACCTGTTTCTGAAGTACTCTGAATTGTTTTACTGATTAATACTAGTAAACAGTTCATTACAGCAAAAAGACAATTGTTTTAAGGATTAATACTGGTAAATAGTTTATTACAGCCAAAGGACAATTGTTTTACTGATTAATACTAGTAAACAGTTCATTACAGCCAAAAGACAATTGTTTTATTGATTAATACTGGTAAATAGTTTATTACAGCCAAAGGACAATTGTTTTACTGATTAATACTAGTAAACAGTTCATTACAGCCAAAAGACAATTGTTTTATGGATTAATACTGGTAAATAGTTTATTACAGCCAAAGGACAATTGCTTTACTGATTAATACTAGTAAATAGTTCATTACAGCCAAAAGACAATTGTTTTATTGATCAATACTAGTAAATAGTTCATTACAGCCAAAAGACAATTGTTTTATTGATTAATACTGGTAAGTAGTTTTATTACAGCCAAACAACAATTGTTTTACTGATTAATACTAGTAAATAATCCATTGCAGCCAAAAGACAATTGTTTTACTGATTAATACTGGTAAGTAGTTTATTACTGCCTCAAGACAATTGTTTTATTGATTAATACTGGTAAGTAGTTTATTACTGCCTCAAGACAATTGTTTTATTGATTAATACTGGTAAGTAGTTTATTACTGCCTCAAGACAATTGTTTTATTGATTAATACTGGTAAGTAGTTTATTACTGCCTCAAGACAATTGTTTTATTGATTAATACTGGTAAGTAGTTTATTACTGCCTCAAGACAATTGTTTTATTGATTAATACTGGTAAGTAGTTTATTACTGCCTCAAGACAATTTTTTACTGAATAATACTGGTAAGTAGTTTATTACTGCCTCAAGACAATTGTTTTATTGATTAATACTGGTAAATAGTTTATTACTGCCTCAAGACAATTGTTTTATTGATTAATACTGGTAAGTAGTTTATTACTGCCTCAAGACAATTTTTATTGATTAATACTGGTCAGTAGTTTATTATAGCCTAAAGACAATTGTTTTATTGATTAATACTAGTATATAGTCCATTAAAGCCAAAAGACAATTTTTTTTATTGACTAAAACTGGTAAGTAGTTTATTACAGCCAAAGGAAAATTGTTTTATTGGTTAGTACTGGTAACTAGTTTATTACAGCCAAATGATAATTGTTGTACTGATTAATATTAGTAAACAGTCCAATACAGCCTAATGACAATTGTTTTATTGATTAAAACTGTTAAATAGTTCATTACAGCCAGAAGACAATTGTTTGATTGATTAATACTGGTAAGTAGTTTATTACAGCCAAAAGACAATTGTTTTACTGATTAATGCTGGTAAATAGTCCCTTAGAGCCAAAAGACAATTGTTTTATCAATTAATACTGGTCAGTAGTTTATTACAGCCAAAAGACAATTGTTTTATTGATTAATACTGGTCGACAGTTTATTACAGCCAAAAGACTGATCTCATTGTACTTAACTTTCAATTAAGTCTTCAGTAAAATTAAAAGGAACATACTTAGCTGAAGAGTTTCAAAGCTAAACATTCACGAGTGCATAGGAGGTGAAAGGTGTCTGCAGAAGCAATGGCACTTGCATAAAGAAACTAAAATGTATGTCAATTATTTAAGGGTATGATGTTTAATATGTATGTCAATTATTCAAGGGTATGATGTTTAATATGTATGTCAATTATTTAAGGGTATGATCTTTAATATGTATGTCAATTATTCAAGGGTATGATGTTTAATATGTACGTCAATTATTTAAGGGTATGATATTTAATATGTATGTCAATTATTCAAGGGTATGATGTTTAATATGTATGTCAATTATTAAGGGTATGATGTTTGATATGTATGTCAATTATTCAAGGGTATGATGTTTAATATGTATGTCAATTATTTAAGGGTATGATCTTTAATATGTATGTCAATTATTCAAGGGTATGATGTTTAATATGTATGTCAATTATTCAAGGGTATGATGTTTAATATGTACGTCAATTATTCAAGGGTATGATGTTTAATATGTATGTCAATTATTCAAGGGTATGATGTTTAATATGTATGTCAATTATTCAAGGGTATGATGTTTAATATGTATGTCAATTATTAAGGGTATGATGTTTGATATGTATGTCAATTATTCAAGGGTATGATGTTTAATATGTATGTCAATTATTTAAGGGTATGATCTTTAATATGTATGTCAATTATTAAGGGTATGATGTTTAATATGTATGTCAATTATTCAACGGTATGATGTTTAATATGTACGTCAATTATTCAAGGGTATGATGTTTAATATGTATGTCAATTATTCAAGGGTATGATGTTTAATATGTATGTCAATTATTCAAGGATAACCACCAAATCTGATTTTAAGGACTCATGCAAAAACAAAATATCACAACAACAGGCATCACTTTACTGGCAACCTTGGTGGCAAAATCAAAATAAGTGACATCACTTTACTGGCAACCTTGGTGGAAATATTACAAAAATAGATATCGCTTTACTGGCAACCTTGGTGGTAATATCACAACAATAGGCATCACTTTACTAGCAACCTTGGTGGCAATATCACAACAACAGACATCACTTTACTGGCAACCTTGGTGGCAACAACACAACAATAGACATCGTTTAACTGGCAACTTTGGTGACAATATCAAAACAACAGACATCACTTTACTGGCAACCATGGTGGCAATAACACAACAATAGACATCACTTTACTGGCAACCTTGGTAGCAATATATATATATATATACATCAGTATGACCATTTAAATTATACTTTCTAAGCCAGTCTAGTAACAGAACCAAATACTGGTAACATTTTGCTGACACAACTGTAAAATAGCAATGTAAATTGTAGCCATAGTGCTTGTTGTTTTCTGCTTAGTTAATACTAAAATACTGATTAATGTAATACAGGCAGTATCTGATAGTACCTTTTAGTAAATGTAATAGACTATCTGATATTACCATTTTAAGGAATGTGATAGACAGTATCAGATAGTACTTTTTTAATTAATGTAATACAGGCAGTATCTGATAGTACCTTTTAGTAAATGTAATAGACTATCTGATATTACCATTTTAATGAATGTGATAGACAGTATCAGATAGTACTTTTTTAATTAATGTAATACAGGCAGTATCTGATAGTACCTTTTAGTAAATGTAATAGACTATCTGATATTACCATTTTAATGAATGTGATAGACAGTATCAGATAGTATGTTTTCAATGAATGCAATAAAGACAATATCTGATAGAAATTTTTAGTAAATGTAATCAACAATATCAGATAGTACTTTTTTAATTAATGTAATACAGGCAGTATCTGATGATAACTTTTTAGTACATATAATATACTGTATCTGAGAGTACATTTCTTAATGAATGTAACAGACAGTATCTGACAGTACCTTTTTAATGAATATAATACAGAGTACTTTTTGTAACAGACAGTATCTGGAAACATTTCCTTTTTAATGAATATAATAGAGTACTTTTTTAATGAATGTAATAGACAGTATCTGATATTACCATTTTCACAAATGTAATAGACAGTATCTGATATTACCATTTTCATGAATGTAATAGACAGTATCTGATATTACCATTTTCATGAATGTAATAGTATCTGATATTACCATTTTCATGAATGTAACAGACAGTATCTGATAGTAATTCTTTAATGAATGAAATAAAGACAGTATCTGATAGTACTTTTTACTAAATGTAATAGTATCTTACAGTACTGCCAAAACTTTACACTGATTCAGTGAAAAGTCTGTCAGAAAAATTATCTCTTTGCAAGTGAGATGAAAAAAAAATTCTTCATAAAGATGACAATGATATTATCAATTCAAATAAAAAAATATTCTTTCTGTCAAGCCCAACATTTTATTTAGCCAGAAAGTAAAAAACGTTAACAATGTGTACCTCAACACTGACCAGAATTTTTAGGGTCTGAATGGTCATACTGACAGACATACACAATGACAGGCATGTGAACACGGACTTTGACACCAAAATGTTTTCTATGCTGGTACCAAATGTGATACCTATATTTTGCTATCTGAAAGCACATGCATGGCCAAAATATGTCTTGTGTGCATATAACCTTACCCTATCTGGGACATCTTCATGTACAGCATGACCACACTGAGGTAGTACCTGCATTTGAAACTTCCCTGAAATAACAAAAAGTAAAATGTTGATTATCAAGATGACACAAAATGCCCCAAACTAATCAATTATCAACAAAAAAAAAACAAGAACTGCCCAGAAAAATAGTTCTTGAAGTCTGTACTCAGAAATTAATATTACAAGCCAATATTTCATATGATGTATGCTACTAAGGGCACAATACCAAGCAGTCAGTGGGTAGACTTGTGGATGTTGTTCGATAATCCATCAATAATTTTACATGAAAATACATCACTCTCAGCACCTATACAAGCTATATGTCATTTAGGAATCCATTGTATTGGAATAAAGTGACCACACTTTATTCAGGCCATATGTAATTTAGGAATACACTATTGGAATCAAATGACCACACTTTATTACACCAGGGTTTACATTATACTGGAAACAAGTAACCCCACTTTATTTCAGTCAGAAATTTGTACCATTTAAATAAACGTAAAGTAAAGAGTCAGAAATGTGTAGATCACATGATAATTTATTAAATTTTAGTTTATGCACAACTTGATGATCTTATGGTAGGTACACATTGCCAGTGTTGCAATGGGGTTTGTCTGATAATGACCCTTGAAGGAGGAATTGGTGGTGTGGTAAGATGATGTAATGTCAAATTATAAGGCCTAGTCAGTGGCTAACACTTGGATAGGGGTGTTGTACATGTACCATGAAATTGAGAGGCAGAGAGGGAATCATGCAAGAGACTGTTACTAGCCTCTTACTTGCTGTCTTCATGGGGCTTGTTGAAGGATCATGGGGGGGGAGGGCATGAGCAGAACTATTCCTATTGGTTGGCATTGGCAGTAGAATTCAAAGAGCCAACCAAATTAGATAATCTTACGTAACATTGCATGATCATATAGAGTACCATGTGCTCAGTCGCTTCTCTGGTTTTTCAAATGTACAGACAATGAATGTAGAGTTTCACTTCTCTGGCTTTTCAAAGGTACAGACAATGGATTTTGAGTTTCTGCATCAAACTTTTCTTATGGATTTGTGCTCAAACTTTTCTTATGGATTTGTGTTGGATTTGAATCTGGTGGTTTTCCATACTGTGCAAACTGACTTTCTGTTCATCTTCCTGATTTTGCGCCATAACAGTCGAGTTGACCCTCTTGCTCGTCAGCAACGGACAATTATAATGTGACATTACCAGAGAATTGGTCTCTGCCAAACTTAGACAAAAACTTTCTATTCCAGGCATTCATTTCAGCCCGGGATTAATGAAATCTCGTCAATTCCTTTGTTCAGGGAATGTAGCAGCAACGGTGTTAATGATAATCAAACAGTTCTCGGAACAGACAATTTCACGCATGCACAACCCGTAAGTGCCTTCAACACACACACTAATATTTCGATAGAGACCCAATTGTTGAGGATGGTGGTGGCATTGCAAAATACTCTGGCTACATTATTTGAAAGTGTTTCGCTCCTTGACTGACTCTAGGAATAGTGGCATAAGGGAAGCATGGACCAATCTGATACGCTATTCTTTAGGGTATGCAGAATCATTGCCGCCGGATGTCCCCATCATGGACAACAATGCAGTCCTAGGGAAGACAACTTCCCCCCCTTCAGTGATGGTCGCAATGTATGAGGCAGAAATCCTTGCCATTCCTGGAGACAGTGCATCAGAATCTTCGCCAACAAATTCAAGAGCTCTCACCTTAGGCAGAGGAAATTCCAGTACAGGTCCCGGAACTTCCAACATTAACGACCGGAAGTAATAAAATTGTCCATTTTGGTAACAAGTGCTCTTTCTCCATGTTCCATGGAAGCTTACAGGTGCAGTTAGAAACACTACATTGATTTTTTAAACCACTTTAAAACTCCACAGCACTATCCTTTTTTTTCCAAGTACCAGTTTGGCAATTTTCATTTCATATCTTTTTGAAAAACATTATGCAGTATCTACTATATCTACCTATGTCTCGGCTATTGGCTATGTACAGAAACTGAACAATATTCCTGATCCAATCAATTCCTTTCTTTTTCAAAAACTTCAGCAAACACTTCATAAACATTTGTCACAGACTACCACTGATAAATGTATTCTACAAAAAAACTCATTCTAGTCCTGCCTAGATTCACTCTCAATGCCATCCGTGTGGCTCTATTTAAGTCAATGTTTCTCCTTGCACTTCATGCATTCTTGCGGTTAGAGGAAATGATAGACAACCTGGTTGTGGTAACCCAACTTTAGTTTTCTCGGGTTCAGATCAGTGACGTTGGTTTAATTGTCGAGTTTACACATTAAAAACACTCCAAGGGTACCCCTTTTGCCTAAGTGTCATGCCCCAAAAAGTACAAGACCAGTGCCCTGTCCATGCGCTGTGTCTCTATTTACAACTATTACAACTACTGGGGTGGCATTTAGGAACACTCTTACCTCTTGGTGGGGGGGGATTTTCCCATAACTAGGCAGGAGTTCAACCAAGCCTTGTGCACATCGCTCGTGCTATGCGGCTTTAATCCTCATTTATTCAAAACTCATACTTTTAGGACTAGGGCAGCATCAGGGTGCTAAACATTGTCTATCAGACAATTCTATTCGAGTCTTGGGTAGGTGCCAGTCATATCCCTTTGAGAAATATATCTACCTGAGCGATAAAATTTCACGTTTGTAATTTTGTGTTGACTTCAGGTCTTTTTGCACTTCACCATAGCACTTCCTACTGCCTGGTTCTGCTTTTCAATTTTCTTTTTTCAGGTCTTGTTGATGCACAGACAGATACCGACATCCACATCATATGGACACTGCACTTCATATGGGTTCATTGGAGAGCACTTCACTTCATATGGATTCATGCAAGACATGACCATCTTACAACACTTCATTCTTCCACTGGCATTCTGTACCAGGGAAATATGAACATTTTTTGGATAGTGTGTGCACAGCTTGGCAGTCTCGTGGGTGCACAGACTGATACAGCCATCCACATCATATGGCACTGCTCTTCATATAGGTTTATTGGAGAGCACTTCATATGGGTTCACTGAAGGCGTGACCATCTTGCAACACATCATTCTTCCACTGTCATTCAGTGGCATGGAATACAAACATTTCTGGATATTGTGTGCCATTTTGACACAACGTGTGCAGGACTGGTGGTGTTAATGGAGAAATCAGTGGCCCACAAAAAAACAAAAACAAAAAAATTCTGGTGAACTGTGACAATTCTGCAACTGTTGAAATCATTAACAAAGGTCAATCCAAAATACCTCTTATAATGAAATTTTGTTCCAAGACTAATATGGTGTGCTGCCAAAGGACAATTCGTTATTCAGGCTCGCCATATACCGGGTAGGGATAACCTTATAGCTGATGCTCTTTCTCGATCTCAGAACAAGAAGTTCCAGCATTTGGTGCCCCAAGCAGATCAAACTCCAACTGTGTGCCCCCTGGCTACAGACTTGATGCTATTTTGACACAGTGTGCAGGACTTGTGGTGTTTATCAGTGTCCAATATTACTAGGTCAATGTACAGAAATGGCTTCCAGTGTTTGGTGAATTTTTGGCCATGTCAGGCATTGTTACACATGCTTACTCTTTGCCCGTACTTTCAGAAGATGTTTTGATTTATTTTGTCACATACTGTCACACCAGGCTGCAGCTGCAGTATTCCATAATTAAGTTGTACCTTGCAGGGATTAGATGCCATTACCTACAGGCTGGGCATAGTATCCCTTTCCAGGAGTCTGACAGGCTTCAGTGTATACTTCATGGGATAAAAAGGAACAACATTTCAAATAGTAAGCCCAGATTTCCTATTACATACAGGATGGTGGTGCAGTTGTCGGCTATGTTAAGTGAGGGAGTCTTTTCACCCGATGTGGATTTGTCACTGCAGTGTGGTGGCATTTTTTTTTTTTTGGATTCTTGCCATGTGGTGAATTCACAGTTTGATCATTGCAAAGCATTTTTTCAGGCAACTACCCGAGGATTCGGGATGTGACATTTTCAACAGACAAGCCTATGTTTTTAATGACCTTGCCATCTTTAAAAAATGGACCGATTTTGTGCTGGTGTCAAGATTTCATTCTTTCGGAACTCGTGGTTGTGCCCCGTGTCCTGTATGGAGCAGTATTTGTGTCAGCGGCGGCAAGGTGCTTTGGCTGGAGGTCATGGTGCAAATGCTCCTTTATTTGTGGATTCCATGGGCTGTCCATTTAGTAGGGAACTTTTTTCTGTCATACTTGAAGCTCCTGCTGGTATGCATCGGCTATGATGAGCAAAACTTTTCTCGTCATTCATTTCATATTTGAACAGCCACAACTGCACCTGCAGTTGGTATGGAGGACCATCTAATTAGGACTTTAGAATGATGGTCTTTGTCATGATATACACGCTACATCAGAGTTCACCCTAACCGACTTTCTGCTCAGGAGCAGTTGTGTACATACAGTTAGTATCATGTGCTTTGGACACCAGTCCTTCCAAATGGATTTTCACATTACAAACTGGCATCCTCTTGTGGGCTCTCATTTGATATTTTTTAATATCAAATTCAATTTGGCATTTTTTCCCCAATCAGATGCTCATAAGCTATACTAATAACATAAAGATCATGCCCATTAAATACATTTCTTTTACAGTTTTAAATAGGAAAAATATAAGAATATTTTCTTCATGCTGGGATCAGCCTAGCTCTAGTCCACAAATCTGGGATCAACCCAGAATACACTCTTATGTGGGGATCAGCCTAGCATAGATTTAGTTAAGATGGGATCAGCCCAGAATACATTAGCATGCTGGGATCAGCCTAGCAAATAGTATACTTAAGCTGGGATCAGCCCCGAATACACCTGAATGCTGGGATCAGCCTAGCACAGATTTTACTTGAGCTGGGATCAGCCTAGCACAGTCCATGGAAGCTGGGATCAGCCCAGATTGCACTTTAATGCTGGGATCAGCCAAGCACCAATTATCCTTGAGCTGGAATCAGCCCAGAATACACAATAATGCTGCGATCAGCCTAGAATAGATTTACTTGAAGATGGGATCAGCCCAGAATATACTCAAATACTGGGATCAGCCTAGCACAGATTTTACTTGAGCTGGGATCAGCCTAGCACCAATTCTACTTGAGCTGGGATCAGCTCAGAATACACTGTAATGCTGGGATCAGCCTAGCACCGATTGGGAATCAGTCTTTTATATTGAGCTGGGATCAGCCCAGCATAGATTTACTTAAAGATGGGATCAGCCCAGAATATACTCGAATGCTGGAATCAGTCTAGCGCAGATTTTACTTGAGCTGGGATCAGCCTAGCACCAATTCTACTTGAGCTGGGATCAGCCCAGAAAATACCATAATGCTGGGATCAGCCTAGCACCGATTGGGAATCAGTCTTTTAACTGAGCTGGGATCAGTTAGCATAAATTTACTTGAAGATGGGATCAGCCCAGAATATACTTGAATGCTGGGATCAGCCTAGCACAGATTTTATTTGAGCTGGGATCAGCCTAGCACCAATTCTACTTGAGCTGGGATCAGCCCAGAATATACTGTAATGCTGGGATCAGCCTAGCACCCATTGGGAATCAGTCTTTTACATTGAGCTGGGATCAGCTAGCATAGATTTACTTGCAGATAGGATCAGCCCAGAATATACTCGAATGCTGGAATCAGTCTAGCGCAGATTTTACTTGAGCTGGGATCAGCCCAGAATACACTGTAATGTTGGGATCAGCCTAGCACTGATTGGGAATCAGTCTTTTACATTCAGATTCTAGCCCATGAGTAGCCCCCACAGAGAAAGCCAAATATTTTTAAAATATTTAAATTAAATATTGATGTTATTTTAGTTACGAGTTTGATGTTGTAGAATATTCGTAATAATGAATAGTGGCAGGTTTGAGAGAAAGGGAGAGAGTGAGTGAGAGAGAGATGAATGCATATAATCATGTATCCTATATTTCTTACAAGGCATGTATTAAATCATTTCTCATACAATTCAGTATTGTTTTGTTGTGCATAAAAAATCTTTTATTGATTTTAATCACTACCAACTGCTAGAATATGTAATGGTTGACAGTTTCAAATGAATCATGCTACATATGATAAAATAAAAAGATTTTAGAACCAGTCCAGAGATACCGATCATCACAGCATTAGCAAAACTTTCGTATTTATAATAATTGCTTCAAAATGTATGTATGTGTAATGGGTTGAACAGAATATTATCATTATAATGGCTTTAAGCTGCTGATTAAGTTTTAAAAAATTAAAGATAAAAATTGCAGAAGATAAACCATCCCAAATAAACATAAATGTTGTCTTACAAGATTTTAAAATAATAGTAAAGCTGTCAGAAAATTTTAAAAGGTATACAAAATAAGGATAGCTGTAAGACAATGTAAAGTACTTAACATATAAGGTTACAATTTTTTATAAAACCAATCTTTCCAAAAGACCATACATTTCTCTACTGCTCCATCATTGAGAAGCTTCTTAACTGCGTTTACATAAAAACTTAAGTCTCACTACTGAAAAATGCCTTAACTAAGTTCATATAAAAAGCTTCAGTCTCACCGCTACATCACTGAAAAGATTCTTAACTGAGTTCACATAAAAACTTCAGTCTCACTCTTACAACAATGAAAAGCTTCTTAACTGAGTTTACAAAAAACTTATCTCTAACTGCTACATCATTGAAAAGCTTCTTCACTGCGTACATATAAAAACTTGAGTCTCACTGCTACATCACTGGAAAGCTCACTCACTTATTTCACATAAAAACTTATCTCGCCGCTACATCATTGGAAAGCTTATTCACTGAGTACAAATAAAACCTTGAGTCTCACTGCTACATCATTGGATAGCTTATTCACTGATTTCACATAAAAACTTATCTCGCCTCTACATCACTGAAAAGCTTCTTCCCTGAGTTCACAGAAAAACTCCAGCCTCACAAGGTATTAGTTAATACATGATAAGAATGTATTCTACTGTCAGTAGACACTGGCAAGGTACATACTTTGATCAAGGTTTAAAATGCAGAAGGCATCCATAAGTCCTGAATGTCAGCAGAACAACAATACCATCTCATTGTTACAATTTGTTCTAAAGGAAGAATATCACTCACCAATGATGTAATTCTTGTTTCAAACCTTGCTGTGTGGAGTTTTCATTTCATATATCTTCCACTGGAAAAAGTACATGCCAATTCATCAAATATTTTAAGTCAGGATATGGAATCTTCCATTTAGAAATTGGTGACTGCTGCAGGTCAGCTTTGGTTGCTTTAACTGATCTTTCATTGAATTTAATATCATGGTGACTAGGCAACCACAATCCAATTATTTTTTCCAGATTTTATGAATAAATCAAGTTTCTGTAATCATTATTAATTTCCCATACTCAGAGCTTACGTTTCTTAAGATTTCTAAATTTTCGGCAATATATCAGTGACTAATATTGATCACATGACTTATAATGGTCACATGAAACGAGGAGACTGGTTTAAATGGGTGGTAACTGAAGTCCCACTGCCAATGATTTTCCACACCATTATCCATGAATTTCCACACTATTATCCATAATGATTTAATTCAGAAGTAACAGTTCAACCTAGAGAAAAGAGCTCTCTGTGTTTCCTTTCTTTAATGGTATGACAAGCTTTAACTGTATGATAAGCTTTAATTGTATGACAAGTTTTAATTCTTTGATAAGCTTTAACTGTATGAAAAGCTTTAATGGTATGACAAGCTTTAATTGTATGACAAGCTTTAACTGTATGATAAGTTTTAATGGTATGGCAAGCTTTAACTGTATGACAAGCTTTGATTCTGTATATTTATCTGACTTCTAGCTTCTGGACTGCCACTGAAATTTCCAAGGATATTTTTCAGATTCTTGGTGGCATCTTTACAAACATCATAATATTTTAAAGTCAGCATGATAAAGTGGACGGACTTTCCATGACCAATAATAATAGGCTGGATGATAAGATTTCAAAGACACAAAGACAATGGAAGAAAGAAATTACTGAACTAACTAGCAATCTATTTGATTCATTTGAATTTGCATATCTTCATTTTATAACTAATGTTACTTATCGGCTCGTTCACAGTAACAGAAGAAAATAGTGGAGACAACAAGCTTTGTAAGTTTTAACAAAGATAATTTTATTTCCCTAGAAAACATGGTGAAAAGGTGAAAATATAAAACAGGACTTACGGTTTGTGAATAAACATCCAAACATTTATCCTAGAATTGTGAATATATATGAGTCCTATTAATTAATAGTTCTGACTGAGTCTTGTTTGAAACTCAAGTTGTTTCCAAGATGGAGGATGATGACATCAGATGAAGTCTTTACACAAATGTTCATAATTTTACATTGAACCACAATTTGTACTGTACTGTTCCAATTTAGAATGAATTTCACTGAATGTTTTTGTCCTAAACCATTTGTACAGTTCTCCAGGGAAAAAATTATTATTCAAAAGGTAGATGAACTCCTATAGCTGTCACCTATAACAAGGCACATCTATAGCTTAACAGATGTAATGAAGATTTAACCCTTTCTGGCACAAGAAAAATATACCATTCTTCTTCAAGGTATATTATACTACTCACTCCAGCACAAGAAATATAATACCTTCTTTTCAAGGCACAATATACAATTGACTATGACACAGCTGAGAGATATTATTTGACTGACACTTTCACAGGGACCTAAGTCTATTTAAACTAAACTGAGGCGTCATTACATGCTGCACGCGCATGGATAAAACGTGGTATTTCATCATCTGACAATGCGTAGTACACGATATAAACACATATACTCAGAAAAGACCTTGGCCACAGCCAATCATTTACGTCATTTGTTTATCAAAACCGGCTATCTAAACAACTCTTACGAAAGCCGGGAAACATATTTACATTCTAAATAAACAAAACTCTTACGAAAGCCGAGAAACATATTTACGTTCTAAATAAACAAACTCCTACGAAAATATCAGTTCCCGTGAACAATAATCATCATCACAATAAAACACAATGATACAAAAATGAAATAAAATGAATTCAAATTTTACACACAAGTAATTAAAATACATGGTCATAACACTAATCTGAGGAACATGATTGTGAATATTTTGGGTCTTTAGTAAATTTTTTTCCTGGGCTAAAATCTATCTGAATATCAAAGATTAGAACATTTAGAATGAATGTCTGAGCCAGATGATGTTAAGCTAAAGAAACAAATACTTATAGTGATGATGACATTAATTAAATCTGCCGTAATTCTGACCTAATATTAGTCAAATTTGAATAATCTCATAACATAACTGTACCTAATATTTTAAAACTCAAAAAGCAAGAGGCCTAAAACTGCTTGTATAATGTCATATTCACACTTCTTGAGGTCATATCTAAGTTCATTAAAAATCAAAAAATGTCAGATCATACAATTGTACAGTCCACAGAATCTACATATGGAAAGAAAAGATAAATTACAGACTGCAAAAATATACAAAGTGGTCGGAGAATTCTCTGATCCAGGAACAGAACAAAGATGGTTAAACCTGGAAAGCAGCATATTCTAAGTATATCTAAGAATGGCAACCAATGACTTTACCAGAACAGCAACAAAATCTTACCCTGCATCTGTCCTATTGTGAGTTCTTTATCTAATCTGTCAACACCTGTTCGGGAGAAAACAAGTAACTCAATTATAAACTTAATAAGTGCAAATCATTTTTTTTTAAATTGCCATTAAACAAACTATATCTGAACAAATAATCTTCTAATTTGTGACAATTTTCTCCTTTAAATTCCACTGAGGGAGCGTGTCTGGAAAGATTTTATATAAATTATAGTACCTCTGAACTTTAAAATACACATACAGGACATTTTCATTGCTTTCTGTATATCAATCATTTATATGATTTTTTCAATGAATCACTGAAAAACAGCAGTCTCATTTTTGTGAGATACCTCTTTAGAAAGTCCCCCCACCCGGGATAAGAAACCACTTTCATCCTACATCAAGATACATTTAGTATATACCAATCATTTTTTCATCTGCAAGAGGATATTACTCTTGTAGGCCACCTTTACATTGCAGATGGGGTGACCTCATATGAAGATGGAGTGACCGCATATGAGGATGAGGTGACCTCATATGCAGATGGGGTGACCTCATATGAAGGAGATCAATGAACAAAAGACATATCTTGCAACAAGCAGTGTGAGACCTCTACTGGTGGTGTGACTTATGTTGCAACAAGCACTTTAGATAAAAAAATAACTACATACTGTGCAGTAGTGTAGCTAGGATATTTGGGCCCCATGTGGACCACTATGCAAAGCTTACCAATGGGCCCCTGCCTAATCTACAGCATAAGGAAAAAAACCTGATTGCCATAGGCTTTGCATAATCTTGCTATATGGATGGTAGCTATGCCCCTGATACTGTGCTAAGTGCATTTTTTTAATATATGTCACTTTAAGCTAATTTGTGGGAGTTCTCATGCATTACTGTTCTCAAAGTGCACAAACTGTACACATTTTGCACAATTTCCATACTCACATGCCCTGGCAGCGTCTCTGAATTATTAGGCTCCTCCCTTACCCAAAGTGCAAGCAATCCACAAAGTCTGGGGACTGTAGACATAGGATTACTTGAGTTATTGCTCAGAATCCAAATTGCTAACAAATCAATAGGCAGATTCACATTTAATAATATAATATGCTCCACCTTATCGGGTTGGGGGGCATATAAAAAGCAGTAAATTTAAAAGGAGAAAAGGATACAGGCCACAGAGATGAGATGCTTCCGAAAGATCCTCGGCATCTCATACAAAGACCGTGTCACCAATGAAGAAATACGGCAAAGGATCAGACAAGCCATTGGGCCTCACGAAGACCTCCTGACCACAGTGAAAAAAACATAAACTGCAGTGGTATGGGGATGTCTCACGATCATCAGGACTTGCCAAGACAATCCTGCAAGGCACTGTACAAAGAAGAAGAAAGAGAGGCAGGCAGAGAAAGAGGTGGAAAGACAACATTCGGGAGTGGACAGACTTGACACTGAGCGACTCACTGAGAAAGACGGAAAATCGAGAGGAATGGAGGAAGCTGGTTGTTCGGTCTTGTGCGATGCCCCAACGGTCTACCAGACTAAGGGATTGATGATGATGATGATGAAATTTAAAAAGAACCAACTCACCTGCTAATAATAACATTTTTGGTACATCAATGGATAAAAATCTCTTTGACAACCCTTCAAACCAACCTGAAAGAAAACAAAATATGCACTTACTGATGGAAACTACCAAAGTACTGGTATATACTGGTAAATACATGATACGTATGTCAAAAAATACCCACGATAAACCGGTTCACTGAAAATCACACACACCTCTACTAATGTGAGCTCAACAAGAATGCAAACGTATTAAAGAGTTGTTACATACATAAATCAGATTGCTACTGTAAAATCAGCTTTGTATATTGGCAGCAGCTTAAGCTCTGGTTTTAATACAATTTATACTGGCATCCCATTCTGGAAAGTGTTTTCATGTCCTTTATATTTTTCAACCTTGCTTCAGCCCCAAATTTAACAACTGGAAGACTCATGAAAATGATAAATTCTGACCATACTGTAGGTTTTATGTGAGACACTGGTCTGCACAAAGAAAGTATACAATCATCTTTTTGAACAAACAATTATCTGTATCAGTGTATGACTGACAATGGACAGTTATGCATGTAATAATTGATGATTGACAGTATGCATGTCATGACTGACAAAGGACAGTATGCATGTAATCATTGGCAATGGACAGTAAGCATGTAATGACTGATGATGGACAGTATGCATGTCATGACTGACAAAGGACAGTATGCATGTAATAACTGACAATGGACAGTATGCATTATTACCGGCAATGGATAGTATGCATGTAATGATTGATGATGGACAGTATGCATGTCATGACTGACAATGGACAGTTTGCATGTCATGACTGACAATGGACAGTAAGCATTATTACTGGCAATGGATAGCATGCATGTAATGACTGACAATGGACAGTATGCATGTAATGATTGATGATGGACAGTATGCATGTCATGACTGACAAAGGACAGACTGGATGCAATGATTGAGAATGGACAGTATGCATGTCATGACTGACAATGAACAGTAAGCATGTAATGATTGACAATGGACAGTATGCATGTAATGATTGACAATGGACAGTATGCATGTAATGACTGAAATGGACAGTATGCATGAAATGATTGACAATGGATATTATGCATGTAATGACTGACAATGGACAGTATGCATGTAATGACTGACAATGGACAGTATGTATGTAATGACTGAATTGTAAAATTTTTATTAAATTATACACAGGCCAAACCATGCATTAGATTTATGAAAAGTAAAAATCCAAATGTACTAATGGAAATTTCTAATGCTAGTTATTAGAACTGAAAAAATTACTTACCATGTCAACACTTTATCTATGTTAGCCTCTAATCCTCACTTCAAACCCACAAGGACATGATCCTGAGGTTAACTCTTCTACATGACTTTCTTTTAATACAATGGTTTGTTATTTGATTACTGAATATGAATTTATACCAAATCTTTTGGAAAAATTGGAAACCAATGAATCAGCAATCGACACAGAGTCCCTCCACAATTTTTAAAAACTAATGCAGTTTTTAATGAAGTACCTACACTGTTATCAATACAGTTAAGCTACATTTTGTATGACAAGGATGTGTAAATGAAAAATGAATTCATCAATGCTGTCTCACCTGCTCTGCTGTGCCATAATCCATAAACCTTGAAAAGCATGAAAAGTAGCTCACAGTCACCAACTTTTGCCCATCATGAGTATTTTCCTCCAAAACCAATGTGTAATTAATGATTACATTGCTAGCCTCTATGAAGTACTAGTCATTGCAAGATTAATTAGCATGCAAAAAATAAATTTAAGACAAACATAAGCATACATGCCAACCCCTAACCCCCCCGAGAGGTATAAGTGTAATTATTGCCATAAGTGGCAAAAAAGAATAATTTGGGTGTAAAATGTGTCATCTCTATATCACATGCCTGAATTACAGCATGTAGGAATAAGATTTATTTTTACTATTAACCTGGTTCTGCAGCTGGTCAAAATTCTTGACACAAAGGGAAAAATCCATATGGATTTGAACCAGAACACAAGCACAAAATATACTAAAAAATTATTTTTATTAGCACTCATTTAATATTCTACATGTCTAAATTTCACTGAATGATCATGAAATGGAAATCTGCAATGAGGTCAGGTGCTCTGATTGCTGTATTATATTACTCTCATACACTTCTTTTAAAGTCCTGAAAGCGGTTTTGAATTGTCATGTTTTCTGATCTGACATGTTTTGAAATTTGAAAATATCCATCTGCACTAACATTTTCCATCATATAACATCCACAGCTCACACTGTAAAGCATGTCACTTAACATCTGGCACCATTTTCTTTAAAGGTACTTACTGGTTCACAACTTCATTAGCTTGTCAATGAAATGAAGTGGATGCAAAGTTCACATTTTAAGAAACCTGACTGTTTTCTTAGAAATGGGTCATATACACTAGTTATAAATAGCAAATAAGGAAAGTACTTTTATGCTATTCTCATGCAGCAGTCACCTTTTAAAGAATATTCTCAAATTTATATCAGTGGAATTAAAGAGATGATAATAAAAATGACAAAAAACATGTTTTTATTGCTTTATTTAGATTTTAATTTTTAATGTACTCAAAAGGCAAAATACATACATAGTCTCGTGTAATGCATAATTTGTGAAAAAAGCATAATGATTACACCAAAAGCATAATGATTACACCAAAAGCGTAAAGATTACACCAAAAGTATAATGATTACACCAAAAGTGTAATGACTACACCAGAAGCATAATGATTACACCAAAAGCGTAATGATTATACCAAAAGCGTAAAGATTACACCAAAAGCGTAATGATTACACCAAAAGCGTAATGGTTGGCATGTATGCATAAGCTAGACAATGAAATGTTGACCCCTATGATGAGACATAAAAGGCATAAAAGAATAGAGAGAATATTATTTTCTATGATATCAAAGTGGAGGTACTATAATGTGCTGAAAATAATGAGAAGCATAGCTCATCCATAATTGCCTTGATTAGCCACTACATCTGAGGCTGTTATGTATATTTAGTTTAATTGTTTGTTTGTTAGTTTTAAATTTTTTAATTCCATTACATGCTATTGTAATGTAACATTATTTACTGGACTTCATCTTATCCAAAATTGAGTTCAGTTCTGTTTGACCTGATTGACTTTTTTTTTATTTTTAATTTCATTGACATAAACAACTAATACTAGAAACATTGTATACAGTTGCTGACTTCGTTCCAAAATCAGTGACAGTTTTGGTAAACAACTTATTTTTTTTTTTTTTTTTATCTTTCTCAGAGTAAAAATCATTAAGTTAAGTCAAGGTCATACCTGGATTACGTGACAAGTAGCTTGTATCAATTGTTACAAACTTCTAATTTTTCTAGAAGAATGAACTTTTGACTCTCATCCGGGAATCTGTTTTGCATCTTAATTAGCGTATAACTGTAGTTTCTGATAGAAGTTTGTTAGTTGAGCTCCAAACAACTGACACGTTAAGTTATTATGTTGTGACCAGTTTGGGCTGAATTTTTATTTTCTTCAAATTATTGAATTCAAGTGATTCTTTTCCCTGGAAATACATAAGTGCTCTGACAAAATTCTTGGATAAAGATATTTATTGGAAGTTATACTGAATTCAAAACTGGAATAATATTTTCTGTGATTCAACAAAGGACTGTTGACACAACAACACTTCGCTGACCACATCAGACGTCATCGCCTTCCATTTTGGATTTCACTGGGACTCGAACTCAGTTTCATTCAGGACTTTTTTATTACTAGGACTTCTATTTTTTAATTCTTGGATTATTTTTGGATTTAATTCATAAAATCATAAGTTCTTTTTTCTTAATTTCTGGTGACAATAAGACTTTCCAAGATGGCTCCTATGGTCACCATATTGGGCATCATATCAGTACCATTTCAGTTTAGGACTAACAATAAATAATAAGAAGTCTTGTGGTGAAAAGCCCATGTTAATATGACTTTCTGTTCTAAAGTATTAACAATAACAATTTCAAGATGACTGCCATGGTGGATATCAGATCTGCACTATTTTCACTTAGGATCAACTAGAAGAATGATAATGTCAATATGATCAGCCATCTATTGGTGGTCAGATCAGCACTATTTTCATTTATGACAAAATAGACTTGGGAAGTCTTTCAGTGAAGACCCCATGTTGATATGACCATCTATTCAGGAGAAGCAGTGATAAGATTTTCAAGATGGCCACTGTGGTTGTCATACTGGATGTCTGAGTGGCAACATTTTCATACAGGACCCATAATAAGAAACCTTCTGATGAAACCTCATGTCAATGTGACTTTCATTTACAAGGAGTAGTGATAACTTGACTGTCAAGATGGCTGCTGAGGCAGCCATACTGGGCTCAGACTGGTACCATTATCCATTCATGACAAACCAAACAGTGTTAGAAGTCTTTTAGTGAAAACCCCATGTAGATATGACCATCCATTCAGGAGGAGTAGCAGCAAGATTGCTGCTGTTGCACCATTTTCATTCAGAACCAAACAGACAAGTCTTCTGGTGAAAACTCCATGCTGATATTACCATTCATTGTGAAGGAAACATAATAACATTTTCAAAATCACCACTGTGGTGGACATACTGGATGTCCAAAAGGCACATTTTTATTTAGGGCCCACTAGATAATGGGACAAATGTGTGTGTGAGGTTTCATGGTAGTCCTCTAAGTCGTTTATGAGAAGTAATGAAAAAAACCTTGTGTTAATGGATGGACAGATGATGGTTGACTGAGGAATGATGGACAATGGATGACAGACAACCCTAATTATCTCTTCTGGTCTATGATCAGTAGGCTACATATGTGCAAAAACGATGAGATGATAAAGAAAACATGACAAGATTAAAACATAAACCATCAATAAATGAAGGAATGGTAAAAACTGAGATAATAAATGACAAACAAAATATGATTCTAGGACATATGTAAATGCAATAGAAATGAACAAATGGTAAATCCTGAGATGATAAATGATGAGATTTTAGTTCCAATGCAAATGCTAAAGAAATAAATTGAAATAAATTTGAAATGCATTTTACATGCAAAAGAAATTCATCTGAAACACTAGGGGTGGAAGCTATGAACCCCAGCTCAACTGATGCCCAGGAACTATGAGGAAAGAATGGCTTAGATGCAGTGAGGCTGCCCATATGTTTCCGTGTGTGCACAGCAGAGCCAATATGGGGAGTAATACAACAGCTCTACTTCGAAGAGATCAGCTAAGGAATACACCCATTATGTTTTATGACTATATATACAACACTGTCTGAGAATCATAGCTAAATGGAAAAATTGAACATAATCACTGTAGTGTAAAATATATGTCAAAACGACATATTTTGGAATTGTGTACCCTGATTGATGAATACAGCAGTCAAGTTATGGGGCCCCTGGTGGGTGAATGGTCCAAGGTACTTGCCTTTACTGATCACCAATATCTCACCTCTGTGCAAGTTCAAGTAACAGTTCAGCCAATCTGGGTATGTGAGATAGCTTGCCAGTAGCTAAGGGCTGTTCCATGAAAACATTCATGGGACCCAGGGAAGGCACTTTTAAAGTGGGGTACTCGGCCACGGATGCAATTTAGAATTTTCTTATCATTTTAATATGAATTCTGTGAAATCAAAGTACCCTGGCATACATTTTTAAAAAACTGCCTTCCCTGGGTACCATGTATATTTAAATGGAACAGCCCTAACTGTGGGTCAGTGGTTCTTCCCTAAGTTTTCTCAGGTTCTTCCTCCATCAAATAATCTGGCCATCATGAATAGCTTATCATGTGTTGAAAAATAGCATTAAATCTGCAAAAACAAACAGCAAACAATTAAGTTTCATGAATGTGTATACAATAGTAGGGAGAAATGGGGCCAAATTAAAAACTTAATAAGCGGAGTGCAAAAGTAGGTCACAGTGACCTGATGCCATAATTACAAGCACCCTCCAAGAGGTAATCAGCCATAAAGTTTCATTACTGTAACTACAACAGTGTTAGATATACTGAGCCAAATGCAAAAAATGTAATCATTCAGGCATGAAAAGTATGTCATCTGAACCTAGTTTTGACCACGGTGTGTAGTACTCTCCATCATTACAATTTTTCATGACAGTACTGCATCTCAGAATCTGACATCAATGCCTATGCTATGCAGGCAAGACAAAAATCACTATTGATAAAGAGGTTGAATGTGTCAGTCTCGTTTGCTGTCTATTGATGAACAATCTAAAACAATATATTTTTTTACTTGTAGGTAATAGTTTGTGCAACCAAATAAATAAAGATCTCTATTTTAGTACCATAAAATACCAAACCAACTTGAAACCATTATCTCCAGTTGCCATCCAAAATGATGCTTTGTGCTCTTGGATAAGATCATCAGAATCACATTTTCCACCTCGGATGTGGGAGGTCATGGGTTCGAACCCCAGCCGAGTCATACCAAAGATTTATAAAAATGGTACTAACAGCTGCCTCATTAGGCGCTCAGCATTTTGAGGCTAGTGTTAGGACTGGTCGGCCTGGTGTCAGGATAATATGACTGGGTGGGACATGATGCTACATGTCTCCAGCATAATGCCCCAGTGCTAGACATCACTATAAACTGCCTCACTGCTGCAGACATCGTCGCGATATGACTGAAAAATTGTTAAAGCTATGTTAAAAATCCAAAACACACACACACACACACTCAGAATCACATTTGCCCTATTAAGAAATAAAATATCAGAAAGAGCTACAATCTTTAATCACCAAGTGTTGCCAGAGATGACAACACATGTGAATACTAATCAGCAGTTTTAGTGTAAATTTTTTACAATCTATTTAGCCCATCCAAAACGGACAATATATTCATTAAAAGTAACAGACGTCCATACAAAAAAAATTCCTATAAACCTATACATATAAGTAAACAATAACAATTAAGGTCTGATGAGAATTTTTCAAATATTTACAGTCTGATCAACTGGTTTCTTGTTATTACATTTTTAAAAGAAACTTTATTCTATGTTTCAGTCTAATAAAATATTGGTGCTAATGTAGTTTTTTCCCTCCACTTGTGCCCACATGGAAAACTCCTGTTCAAATCCAGAATTTTTATCAATATAATTAGTAATGTGGAATTGTTTTACGACATTTTGTCATAATTCTGCCAAATCCAGAACAGCTAAAATCTCAGTGTTGCTCTCTGACATGAACTATGTTTAAGACAAATGGGCCTAATCAGATCTTGGAGAAACTCCCATCTAAATATCCAATCAGGTCTGGATTACTCAATAGTTTCTGCAACATCTTACTTACAAGCTTTGTGCAATGGGCAATACCTTGCTTACAAGCTTTGTGCGATGGACTATACCTTGCTTACAAGTCTTGTAATATTGGCAATACCTTGCTTACAAGCTCTGTGCAATGGGCAATACGTTGCTTACAAGCTTTGTGCAATGGGCAATACCTTGCTTACATGCTTTGTAATATGGCAATATCTTGCTTAGTACATGCTTTGTGTGATGGGCAATACCTTGCTTACAAGCTTTGTGTCTTGGGCAATATCTTGCCAGATTGACAGTATGAGACTAATATATTTCCCCAGAGACAGGAGGGGGAGTTGTAATTCTAAATCCATCAACCCTACTAAAAGAACCAGGTGTATTCAATGACAACAGAAGACATCAAAATAAATGAAAAATACTGTGATTCTCACCCTTCCAGTATTTTTCTGTTTTTGATAAATCTATTCGCCATGTGTACTGTGACTGAGATTCCTGCTGAAATCATAAAGTGTAAAATTAAAGAAATTAACAATGAATATAATTTTATGCAAATTAAGAAAAAAGATTAAAAAAATTTTAATTTATTAAGTTCTTAAATATGGTATCTAAGTTGTATTTGCTTTCAAAAACTACAACTACCATAGAATGTTTAAAATGTTCATTAATTCTAATGAGCTTAAAAGATTTGTGGTATTATTACTGCTTCCTCCCTATATGTGAACCTCCTAGAACAACATTTCACCCAGTATAAGCAATGCCGCCAATGCCTCTCACCAATATTTCAGAATGCTATATCCTCTTCTGTAGAGAGAGAAAAGAGGACAAAATACATATGAAATGTACGAGCCCAATTTTGTTGTTGTTGGTTATCAGTACAATTTGATCTAACTGATGCTTTCATGTTACATATCAAGCATAGGACACAAATGTATTCAAAGCACCTTTAGTTAGTGATCTAGGAATTAAAAAAATGGCTTGGGTTTTGCACACTTCATCAATGAAAATCCTTATTGAATTCTTTTTACCAAATCTAGAGTGAGAAATTACAACAAGAGTGAGAAGAAGCTACAAACTGAGACAGATGCTTGACAATTCAAATGACAAAAAAGGTAAATTTATCAACACTATGATGGTTGTTGAAATGTACTGCACAAGTTTTATTCATCACAGTATTCAAAACATGGGATAGTAAACAGAAATGTTCCCTTCTCTCAGTCTGTACTGTTGTATGCAATTATTGTTAATCTTTAGTATCTAAAGTAGAAGCAATTACCATATGCTTTTCTGTAATTAATGATGATGGCCTGTTTAAAATAGAAACTGGGACCAAGACTGCACCACATCTCTAAATTCCTTATAGAAAGTAATGATCTGGTTTACTATGTACATATTATATCATTCTTGAATTCTGAAGTGGTTTTCTTGCATGCACTGTGCTGAAACAGATCAGAGTTGAGTTAAAACTTACGGGGGGCAGTGGTTTCTTGAAGACCTTGTCCTGTGTAGAACTCAGATTTACTGCTGTTTGATTTGTTCTTTGTGGAGATTTCTGAGAATCTTCGCAGTCTTTCTTCACTCGTTCCCCTTCAATATCCATCACCTTATTCTCCTGCATTTCCTCCTCTTCTTCTTCCTCCTCTCTGATAGTTGATCCAACTCCCTGCACTTGCACTTGGAGTTCCTCATGCTGATGCTCTAGTTCCGATGAGGCTGTCTCATTTGTATCGATTCTGATCAATATTAAACAATACAACATAATAATGGGCTAATTCTACTGCTGTCAACATCACAGCTCTGCAATAAAATTTATAAAAATTTTCTCCTGTTTATTTTCTCTGAGTTATTGGACCAAGAAAACGTGTAATAGTGCATGTCAATCTTAAACGCTTGTTTTAAAAGAAAAACCAGTTGTGTAAACATTAGCAGCACATAAAAAGGTATCCATTACATGCTAACTGATGAATCAACAATGACAAAAAACATGAGCACAAAATAATAGTACAAAGTTGTAGTAATGAGGGGACCATAAAACAGTCAAGTATGCAACAGTCAAACAATCAAACTCAAAACTAAATATGATTCGTAACAATATTAAAATTGATTTACATCAAAACAATTTACATTTCATAATACTTTACATTGCAGTTCATCTTCTTTCTCACAAATTCAGCTCTTCCAAAGTAATAAAGACTTTCACCATGTCTTTTGGTTTCCTATAGCAACAAACGTGCTAAAAGGTCCTCTGCTTGCCAAGGCAAAGTCAGACTAGAGAGGTCTTCCCTTGCAAAGAGGGATATGTGTCAAATCTTATCAATCATCAGTTACCACTGGAGTGTACATGCACCCTCTGTTAGGGATTTAACTATGAAGTGGACCTGGAAGTTTGTACCAATATTATGTTTGGGTAAGTGTTTTTGAAGAAACGTTTTTCGCTCTAAAAATTAGTTTTTCTTCAAATCCCTTTGGGAAGAAATGGTTCAGTGGTAAAAGCATGTAAATGTCATCTCTGACTTCATTCCCATCAATCAATCCCTGTGATGATGTCACTACAATGCTATCCTAGTTGCAACAGCCCTAACCTCATGAACCATTGTGTGTAAGAAATTTATCATCTTGGTAGGAAGGAACACTTTTCCATTGTCTGATCAGCTCAGTTTACTTCAGGTAGAACTTAAGAGCTCTAATGGGGTACTGCAGACACCTCTGGGACAAGGTGTCCTAAGAATATAATGATTTCACAACAAAAGACTTTATCTATAATGAGTGAGCACCTGTTCTTGGCATCAAATGCAGGGGCTGCCATGACAGAAAATGAACCATCAAGGTTGGGTTGATGAAAAATGCAGGAATTTCAATGATTTTGCATACTGTAGTGAAAGTGACTCAAAAACAGACCTTGTACAATGATGAATCACAGAAACTAAAGATCATGGTTCAAAAGGGTGTCTAATCTTAAAACCTCTGAACCTACAAAAAATTGTTTCAAAGGACCAAGGCCTTTAGTCAAAACAAGGTGAGATTCACAAGGTTGGTGACGTCTTTGCTCTGATCTACATCCTCCTTTCCATGATAGCATAATATATCTGAGATCAGCTGTTTATTTAGCTAAAAATGGCATGAGTAAAAAACACTTTAACATTGAAATTAGTCTAGGGTGTGGACAGACAGACATGCACATGGATTCAAAAGTGATTGTTACGATCAAGTTTCTGCCAAGGCAAGCTGAACACAAAGAATAAACTCTAGCTTACAATGGGAATTAATTTTTGTGAAGAATATTTTACTGAATTCATTTATACAACTGGTAAACAAGGAGAGAGTAGTGGCTTTGGTCTTGTATCTCAGCATGATAAATGCAAATATTTTAAGTAAATTGTTTCTCCAAGAACATTTACCCTATCACATTAACTTTCAGGATATAAGCCTGCTACCTCCTGAATCAAGCCCTAATAAAGACAAAAAGTTGTCTTTTCTGTCTGTATCATATAGACAAAAGGCAATCGCTCTTGCCCATCACCTTCCTTGCCATCACTAGTTGTTGCCAGTTTTTAAGCTGAAAGAACTATCAAGGATGCTCACATATCAGGGTGACTAGAAGGGTCTGCAAGTAATGTGACCAGGTAAGTATTCTCAGAGAAATGTAATTTATTCATTTGTTTTCTCCTCTGAAAACATTCCCCATCAAATTACCACTGAGAGAATAGGTATGGGAGGAGGGAACACTGAGCATCATACCTATCCCAGGTAACCTTCTTGGAAGTAAAAGACTGGATTCCCTATCTGAACGATAATTTGCTCTCTTAATGAAAACAACATAGCCAATGGTCACATGAACCATGACTGCTCTATCAGGTTAAGAAGATGATTACTGAAATCTTTTTACTGTCAAAATTCACTGGCAAATCCAGTGAAGCTAAGAGGCTGTGTTGATTTAATTGGGTCTGGTGGTCGTCTGGGCAGTAGCCACTGGACCCAACAGATTCAGATTTTGTCTCTGTGGAGCTAAATCCTTGCAATAAAAACTCAAGAAGGTTGACAATGCAAGCCAGCCAACAGCTTCTGTGATGTCTCAGATCAAAATGTTGTGCTCAAATATGAGACTCACAGACATTACAGTAGTGTCACATCTTATGCGAGGGTTACATTCCAAAGAGGGGCGTGTAAGCCCAAATTCGCATAAAGTTAGAATTAATCTTAAAATTCCCTTAAACTGACAATAAAGTACTGTACATGTTTTTGAATATACCCTGAGATACAAATGTATGTTTTTTCCTTTGAACCAGAAACCTCTCACTCTCCTGCAAGTGGCTTGAACTGCACATAATGGCTAAAAGCTTTTTCTGGCACACACTACCATCAACAGGTACGTCCTTGCAGTTCATATCATCGAGGCATAAGTTTAATGCTTTTTCTGTCTTAACTAAAGTTTTATCATGCACCTGGCTCGTCACTTTAGCAGTGATGGGAGCAATCAATGTAATGGCTTGTCAAATTTCTTTAATTTTGATTGTGCAGATGCATGATTCATTGCAGCCATATTTACAAGCCATGTATGAGACTGACATACCTTCTTTCAACAAGTTAAGGATAAACACATTTTCCTGCCGAGTTGGTACAGATCACTACTTCTTCGGTTGAGCATTAGATGAAGTACATGTAGTTGGCTTGCGATTCAGGGTCATGTTGAACAAAAACAGCACAGCTTTAAACACGAGAATCAAACAGCGAGGTGAGTTGTTTGCACTACGAGATACACACTGCAACTGACAGTCAGTGGAAGGGCATAAGAACTATGATTGTGTCTCGGTTCAAGGCAGTGTGCTCCAACTCAGACATGCAACACAGTGAAATGACAGAATGGTGCATGTGTAGTGGGATAGTCAAATTCATGTAAGATGCAATTTTGCTGTACTCAAATTTCATGAGCTGAAATCCTCATGAGCTGACTCCAATCTTTTGAGACATCAGAGTATGTCAAGCGTATGACACACTCAAGCCACAAAGACTGGGCTTGGGAGATGATATACTGCTTTCCTTTCTTCATGGCCATATAATATTATAATTTCTTTCTGGAATTTCAAATCTGCTTCATCACCCTCTGTTTCTGCCTTCGTCGACTTTTGCAAAACCATATTCCATATACTCTCTGACCATACGGTGCACACACTGCATGGTACTGATGAAGCACATTTTGTACAGGCAAGGCACAACTCATGCATGTCTTCCTTGGCCCTGAAATTTTTGCATTTATTACACTTCATCAACATGTTTCACTGGAACAATAAAATGAAACAAAACACACAAAAATGTATAAATTAAAGTTGCAGAGTGTTAATATGATAGTTGGAATTTAAAACAGATTTGATTTGGATTGATGGGTGGTGAATCATATGATGTTTGATGTGATGCTTAAAAATTGGTGAAACCAAGCGGTAGCAAAGGGAGATAATGGACAAGAGTTACTGCCCCTGTCTCTACAATACTGACAGAAAAGACAAATTTTCGTCTTTTAGTTGGGCTGAATTTGGGAGGTAGCATGTTTATAACCCTAATATTAATTAAATCAGGAATGTATTCAAAAAAGAATTGGCACTAACCATGCATTATTATTTGGAAGTGGTTTCACAAAATTTCTCAAATTTATCCTCCGATCCAGATTCTGTATTTTTTGATTTTGACACTTTCATAGTATCAGGATTTGTTGACGTAGCATTGTTTAAAAGAAAAGTAAATTAACACATTATCCCCTACCACTTCTGTAAATCATTGTACTTTACCAACATAGTCTCTCATGTACTTCAATAAAATGGTACAGTGAAACTTGTATGTGTCATCGGTGTTGTGACTGAGTGGTTTCGTTAGCACAGAACTAGCATGACAAGTTTTCCACCATGTACTAATTATGCAAGCTAAGAGTTCACTCCAAATGTTATTGTAATAAACAAAGCAGTAAGAAAGATATTGTCAAATCTCAGTTTCGAAATTGGGGCCACAACCTAAAGAAGGGGTGAATAAATGTATACTTGACTTGCAGGATAGTATTCATCGGAATGCTGTGGTTGTGATGAAGTTTAATTCAATATCTACTGTGGTCATTTACAATATACCTTTTCATTTGTCCCACCATGGACACTCTGGCTGAGTCTAAATTTCTGATTTGTCCACTTCTGACACTGAAATAGATATATATTGAAAATCAACCAATGGAACAAAATTTTTCATGAATTAAATGAAACTAAACTTATAGATCATGTATCCTTATACAGCATACCCTCACAATAAGATCTCCAATTTAACACAGTTCCTGTTATCAGACCCTTCATTATAACTCAGCTCCTGTTATTAAGCCCTTCATTATAACACAGTTCCTGTTATTAGGCCCTTCATTATAACACAGTTCTTATTATACGGCAGGTATAGTCACGGATCCCATGTCAGTATTCAACTGTAAAATTTGATGGATCATGTGTCACTGTAAGGCAACATATTCAATGGATCCCATGGACAGCATTACAGTGAGCTAACAATGATAATTATTATGAAGAAAAGAATTATTATACAAAGGTTCTCAATGGTGAATGTTGTATATAGTACTATTTTATGGTACCTCTGCACAAAATGTCACTATATATTACCAACTATAGTCTCACATACCCACATAGGCTGAGCCTGAGACTCAAACCCACATGGACAAAGGTGAGATGGCAGTGATCATTAAAGGCAAGTGCTTTTAGACAACTCGGCCGCCTGGGGCCCCACCAAGTATGACGAACATGCTGATCTATACAAGACTTGAAATCAGTACATGGAATCTTCCATCTGGAAACAGGTGACTGCAAGGCAGCTTTCGTTGCTTTATCTAGTCTTTCATGACCCATTATGCCATAGTGAAACAGCCACCAGCACAGAATACTTCTCCCAGTCTGTAGGAGAACAGGATGCATCTCTAATATCTGGGGTATTAAAGGGTTTCAATGGTGAAAAAAGAAAAATCTCATGATATGGAAAGAGCATCCACAATCTCTATTGAAAAAAAGAAAAATTTCATGATATGGAAAGAGCATCCACAATCACTATCTCCTAAAGATAAATGACTCCTAAAGATAAATGAACGCAATTTACACAAAACACAAGTATGATTCTGCTCATCAGATACATTACTCTAAAAGACAAACCTGATTGCCATGGAAGCCATGCCCTTTCACAATGTACAATCAAGATCATACTTTGGGCTTCTCAGAACCCATGACTATCTTCATTATTTTGACCCCAGATGCACCTACAATGCAAGTCTGGTGTCAATAGGTTCAACAATTTTGACATTAGTCACCCTCTTTAATAGTTTTCAAATTCTGGCAAAAAGGTGGCAGAGACCAAATTTTCATTATAAACTGATTCTCCATTTAAGTTTGTTATCAACAGTTGAAAAAGTATTAGAACTAGAACTATAAATAATGAATACATTGTAATGGGTCATATTCACCACAATGTGCCCCTCTGGACCTTACAGAAGATGAACCTGTTTTAGAAACAAAAATAAGGAGGTGGGTATTCAAGGCTATGGTTTCTTAAGATGATGACAGAACTGCTTGAAATGCAGTTCCTTCAAAGTGTCAACAATTAAAAAGACATCAAATGTACAGCTAAAGATAAAAGCAGATTGACAAGGGCCATAACTCTGCTCAACATGGAATAGATGAGGCACACAGGTCTATGAAACAACATTCAAACTGCATCCAAATAGACTGAATGGCTTTTTATTGACAAGAGCTATAACTCTGTCCAAAACTGTGCAGATGAAACAAACCCATAAAGCAAACATCTAAGTCTATGAGGTAATGTTCTTGCCAAATTTGATTGGAATATGTTGAATGGTTCCTGAGATATGCTGACTGCAAACAACATTTCACATTTCCATGAGAAGACAAGAATATGTTCACCAAGATAGATAACTCTGTCCAAAATGTTGGTATATGAGACAATATTCAAACCAAATTGCATCAGAATCTGTTCCTTGGTTCTTTAGCTGTGTCAGATATTGTTAGTTACAAGGTGTGAATTTACTTGTCAAGGGTCATAACTCTATCCAAAAATGGAGCTGACAATACAAAACAAAAGTTCCAAAACTATGCTGGTTACATGGACCTGCTGTAGTGGAGCTGTAAAACTGATCAGACAAGAGCAATAACTCTGTCAATGTTGGGCCTGAAAAAATGAAACCTTAACATTTTATAGTTTTTTCAGCTACCAAGTTGCATCCAGTTATGTGTAAGGTTTGTGGCACTTGAGTGGTTACCATAAGTGTGAATGGACAGAAAAGCAGATGGAAAAGGTGATTACTAAAATGTTCATCCATCTCAATGTGTGACATTTTAGACCCCAGACATAGATGTAAACAAATTTTTAACCAACTCCTGAAAAGTAGATCATAGTGATCCAGGTTTGGTGCACAACACATTCTCCTCCCAAGATGCAAACAATTAACTGGTTTACAGCATAAAAGTTGAAGCCATGACAGGGAGAACATAAACAATTTATTAAACATTCTGAATAAATTCCATATCATAGGTTACACTGACCTAGTTTTAGTGTATGACATAAGTCCATCCTTAGATGCAGCCACATGAACAATTTGGTGGCAATAGGTGAAAAAGAGTTGGCATTCAAGAATTTATATAATTTTTAACCAAATTTTTAATAAATCCTGGAAAGCAGGTAACAGCTACCCAGTATTGGAAAAAGACATTTAGCTCAAGATGCATATAAAGTGTAAATGTTAAAAGTGTGTATTGCTAGGAACATTGCAATAGAACATTTTTATATTGCAATATATATAACTTTGTATTGATCATTGACAGCATTTATGGTTCTAACATTAATTTTGCTTATTTTGTACTTTAATAATGAGCTATTTCCTTGCATGTAATACAATCTTAACAAGAAAATAAAATCAAGTTCCTTTTCATTTCACCAAAAATACCCACTAAATATAATAATTAAATAAATGATTTAACAAACAATAAAAACATCAACATGAACACCTACCAGCAGGAAATACAAATTTGCACAACAGTTGCAGTATTTTGCCCGATCATAAGTGTCTTTTGGTCAACAAATTAGAATGATTAAAAGGTTCATATACTGCATTAAAATCATGACAAGGAACAAAAATAAGTAAAAAATAAATGTAATCATAAGTTTTCACATTGATGAATGTCTTTTTTATTTGAAAAACAAATGAGTAGTATATTTCTGAATGATCCAACCTGAAAGACTAACAACTGCAAGGGATAAGTGGTTTTATGTCCTCTTTGACTTTTAAATATATATCTGGGATAATTTCCTCAGAGAAATTGTCTAGATGGTACAACATACCAGCGATCAAGCACCAATGCCATGCTTAAGAATCATTTTTTGACACAACACTTTATGGGCACAAGTCATGAATGATGAAACTGGTAATATCATAATTGATAGCTGTGGCTTTGTGATGAAAATTTGTATTAGTCTGTGCAACTAGGATACCCACAATCATTGGTTGCTGACCCAGAACTTTTGGCATGTCTTGACTGGAACCTTCAGCTCTTGTGCCATAGACTGTCTAACACTATTGCACAGTAAATGGTGGACCATAAATGAGTTGAAAGGTTTGTCATTCCACTTGCACATGTTACACACAGCAACTGTTTTGTCAAGTGTATGCATAAATGCCAGCCCTGAGAAAGGTATATGCATAATTTTTGCTAATAAAAGGAGAAAAAAGTGTAATCTGAGCACAAAAAGTGTAGTCTATATAGTACTAGCACCAATATTCGTTGAAGCTATGACATTGTAGCTAAAAATGTTTATTTTCACTACTAACTTGGATCTGTAGGTCCAAACATTTGGAAAAAAACAGGCAGATTCCATGTGGAATAGAACCAGAATACCAAAACAAAACATACTGAAAATTTGTTTATATTCAATACTCACTTTAACTAGTCTGTATGTCTAACTTTTGCCAAATCAACATGAGGTCCACAAATTCTGCATGATAAAGTGCTCAACCTGAGTGCTGTGTTGCATCACTCACATATTCCTTTTCACAAACTTGTAAAGCTGTCTTGATTTGTCCTTTTTCTGATCGGATATATTTTTAAGTGTAAGAAGGCCCATCTGCTCTAAGAAGTTTCATCTACAAGTCAAATCATGAAAGCCCATCTGCTTAATATCTGGCACCATTTTCTTTAAAAGTACAAACTGGTCTGCTACCTAACTTAAATATCAATTTAATGAATCTGCAAGGCATAGTCTCAAATTAAAGAATCCCATCTGTTGGAAATGGGTCATGTACTGTTGCTGTAAACAGAAAATTATGAAAGTACATGTAATCTATGCACGTCAAGTTAGCTCTTACACAATTCTCACATAGCAGTCGTTCATTTTAGAACATTCTCAAATTTTTAAGATGAGTGGAATTAAAAAGATGCTTATATACATGACAGATACAACTATTTATTGCTTTATTTTTATTTTTATTTTTTATATACTGGAAACATGTAATCCATACACAGGTGAGCATAAGACATAATCTGGGGGAAAAAACCATAATGATCATGCCAAAAGGGTAATGGTTGGCATGTATGTGTACAGGTGCATAACTCCTTTTTTAGTCAAACATTATTCCAAATAGGACTATTTTCTCTTGGGTTTTTCGTGAACACATATTTAGAAGCTGCCATGTTGGTAACAATCTGAGCCTAATGGAAGGCAGTAGTGTGCTCAAAGTTAGTTCTGGACGGTCTAAAGTAGGTGAAGAAAAACCCAGTATAACAGTATTTCTGTACTCATATTGTGATATACCATATTAGGCATTTTGTATTGCAATGTACTGGTAAATCAATACAGTCTTAGTAAATGTAATGTTAACTAGTGTAATGGTACTGAAGTTAGAGTCCAGACAGGAAGGAGGGACCAAATGTTTAAACATTTTGAATAAATCTTGGAAAGTATGTCAGAGCAATTCAGTTTTCATGCATGACTTATGTCCATCCAGATATGCACCTTAAGTGTAATTTTTGTGACAACGGTTGACAAGAAATAGACAAACTGGAATTAAAACAAAGACATCATTATGCACTAAATTGTAATAAATCTTGGAACATAGGTCACAACAACTCAGTTTTGTTGTGAAACACAAGTTCATCCCAACATACACCCACAGTGCAGGCCTTGTGTCAATAAGTGAATTAAGTAGTACAAGAGTTATAGCTAGAATAAGAAGTTATGGATGAATGCATGCATATACTCACTGACAGATGGATGCATGCATGGGCAGATGGATGCATCAATGGACAGAATGATAGATGAATGCATTCATATACTCATGTTCAGATGGTTGTATGCATATACTCATGTTCAGGTGGTTGTATGCATATACTCATGTTCAGATGGATGTATGCATATACTCATGTTCAGATGGTTGTATGCATATACTCATGTTCAGATGGATGTATGCATATACTCATGTTCAGATGGTTGTATGCATATACTCATGTTCAGATGGTTGTATGCATATACTCATGTTCAGATGGTTGTATGCATATACTCATGTTCAGATGGTTGTATGCATATACTCATGTTCAGATGGATGTATGCATATACTCATGTTCAGATGGTTGCATGCATATACTCATGTTCAGATGGTTGTATGCATATACTCATGTTCAGATGGATGTATGCATATATTTATGGACAGATGAATGCATTCATATATTAATGGACAGAAGGATGCATGCATATATTCATGTTCAGACAGATGGATGAATGCATATACTCATGGACAGATGGATGCATGCAAATACTTGTGGACAGATGGGTGCATGCATATACTCATGGACAGATGGATGCATGCATATACTCATGGACAGATGGATGCATGCATATACTAATGGACAGATGGATGCATGCATATACTCATGGACAGATTGGTGTATGCATATACTAATTGATAGATGGAAGGATGTATGCATATACTCATGGACAGATGGATGTATGCATATACTTATGGACAGATGGCTGTATGCATCTATTCATGCTCAGACGGAAGGATGAATGCATTAATATACTCATGGACAGATGTATGCATGCATATATTCATGGAATGATGGATGCATTCATATACTCATGGACAGATGGATGGATATATGCATATACTCATGAAGAGATTGATGGATGTGTGCATACATTCATGGAGAGATGGATGGATACATGAATATGCTGATGGACACATGGATAGAAGAATGCATTCATATATTCATGTTCAGATGGATGTATGCATATATTCATGTTCAGACAGATGCATGCATATACTCATGGAAAGATGGATGGATGCATGCATATACTCATGGAAAGATGGATGGATGCATATACTCATGGACAGATGGATGTATGCATATAATCATGGACAGATGGATGCATGCATATACTCATGGACAGATGGATGTATGCATATGTTCATGGACATATGGATGTATGCATATACTAATGGACAATGGATGGATGTATGCATATACTCATGGATAGATGGATGGATGTATGACATACTCGTGTAGGGATTGATGGATGCATGCATATACTTATGGACAGATGGATGTATGCATATACTTATGGACAGATGGATGGAAGCATACATTCATGGACAGATGGATGTATGCATATACTCATGGACATATGGATGCATGCATATACTCATGGACAGATGGATGTATGCATATACTCATGGACAGATGGGTATATGCATATACTCATGGATAGATGGATGGATGTATGACATACTCATGTAGGGACTGATGGATGCATACATATACTCATAGACAGATGGATGGATGCATGCATATGCTCATGGACAGATGGATGCATGTATGCATATACCCAAAACAAATGGATGCATGCATATACCCATGGACAGATGGATATATGCATATACTTATGGACAGATGGATACATGCATATACTCATGGACAGATGGATGTATGCATATACTGATGGACAGATGGATGCATGCATATACTTATGGACAGATGGATAGATGCATGGATATGCTCATGGACAGAAAGATGGATACATGCATATGCTCATGGACAGATGGAGGGATGCATGCATATACTCAAAACAGATGGATGCATGCATATACTCATGGACAGATGGATAGGTGCATGAATATACTCATGGACCGATGTATGTATGCATATACTGATGGACATATGGATGCATGCATATATTCATCGACAGATGGCATGGAAAGATAAAGTCAATTCTATGTAATGCCCAATTCTTTAAAATATGGGTATAAAAGTAGTGAACTTTAATGGGGTCAGAAAATATCCAATGGGATTTGATGATTATTCTGTAGACAAGGAATTTAAATAGTTGCTCCCCCTTCTCACTCCACATGCATTACTTACCACCACTCTATGGCATGCTCCAAGGACTTGAAAAGAGAAGGTCTTCCTCTCAGGAAATTCTGCATACTACTTAGGGCCTCCAGGGCGGTACCTACAAGAAATAAGACAAATTACTCAATACACATATACTGTATAAATATGGCAACACTTAAATCTGAAATAAATGAAAGTAGTATGCACTTATTGATAGTGAAATGTATAACTACTACTAATTATATTTCTTTTATGTTTAGCTATTCAACCAGCACATTAAATACAAATCAAGAAAAATCAGAATCACACCAGGCAGAAACATTTCACATTAACCACTTAATAAGGAACAAAACAATTGCTTGAAGAATAAATGTTACAAATTAGATGTTCTTTTATCTTTTATATGTACTTACTTTAGCTACAAAAATAAGTTCTGAAGATAAATATGTTTCTTCAGTAACACTTACTTGATCATAATACATTAGGAATACTATGTAAATTCAGCCCTCTAATGCCAGAAAAGATGTTACAACAGTCTTGACTTGTTTTAGCCACAAAATGGCTAAAAGGTCATCTGCTTGCTTAGAAGGAAGTCACACATAAATTGTCTCCTGGTTGACAATAGGACTGGTGCTCAAAACCCTATAGTCATCTGTTATTATTGGAGTGGAGGTGCATGTTCTACAGGGATGTAACTCTGAAGTGGGGTTGGGTGGATGTTCCCTTATTATGACTGAATAATTATTATCAAAGAAACATTCTACCTTCAAGTGTGTTATCCAATCAAACAACAGCAGGAAAACATGAGAACTGTCTGAGGTACAATATTGGAAATGCTGCATCTAACCTTTACCATATGGTTTGGAGCATAGAGGTAAGGTAATGTCCCAACTTCTGTGATGCCCTGCCCAACTACGTCTGAAATCATAGAATGGTAGCCCTTGATGGTGATGGGGGCTAGGTTCCTCTCTTTGAATAACCAGGCAAGGAATTGGATTGATGAAATTTTACTCACACCACTGATAGAAATTATATAGTTGCATTCATATACTTTCAAAGTGGTGGCCTTTCAAGAAAAGCTTCTTTCTGACGGCTTGTTTCATATCAGCTATGTGTGCTGGTTCAGGATCTCTGGGTCTGGATGGAAGACCTGCAGTCATGGTTGTTTTAGCATGTAAGAACTGCTAGATTCAGATTGTCTGTCATCAGGAAGAGTTTGCATTCCCTGGACATCACCTCTGTGTGGGTCTCTTAAAATGTCTGCAGTGAACTGGGGCTTCAAAACCAAGGAAGATGCAGGAAACATGATTTTATGGCCCTCTAATCACCTTGGAATAGTCCTTTCTATTTTGCAGTGATGTTCTGAAGTTTACCTACTAGGATATCTGAAAAAATGGCATGAACAGGTCATCTTTTTTCTTTGAGATGACTGCCATGAAGAGGAGTTGACATGAAACCAAACTTTATCTCCTTCGGGTTAGTTGTATAAAGGCTTCAGAAACAGAGTCTTATTCAATTGGTGTATCTTGCTGAGGTCCTTCCTATTCCCCAGGCCTCTTCTTGGATATGAAGTCTGAGGTCACTGATACTGGGCCAGTGAAAGGATCACCACTCTGATAGCCTGTTTCTTAACCTCCTCAATCTGCTGGAAGAGAAGATTTTATAAAAGCAGCTGCCAACATTAAAATGTTTGTTGATGCTCATTTAGGAAAGTAAAAGTTGATATAAATGCTTTCATTTCCACCAACCACTTATTAACAGAAGCCACAATGATGTCAGAGAATGTGCTGTGCTGTCTTTTTAGGATGCATGCCTTTGGGATACCAACTCCCTTTCTTGACTTTTAGTAGTGTTCATGATTGGAAGGTTAAGACAATGCATAGACTGCTGTGCAATGTACAGGAAGACCAAATCAGACATAGAACCTAGCACTATGACATTCTGTATCAGCTACTGAATGACCAGAAAAGACTTTCAATCCATGAAAATGGAAGAAAGCATTTTCATTTGCAGGCCTACGTTGTCCCTGTTGACTGCTGGGTCCTCTGTATGGAAGACTGATGATTATGCTTTGTTGAAGACTGGACTAAAAGTGGATAATCACCATAGCCAGGACTGTTATTTGTATATGGTGATTGTATCTTAGCCAGGAATACCATTTGTATATGGTGATTGTATCTGAGCCAGGACTGCTATTTGTATATGGTGATTGTATCTGAGCCAGGACTGCTATTTGTATATGGTGACTGTCTCTGTGCAAGGGCTTCTATTTCTACATGGTGACTGTCTCTGTGCCAGGACTGCTATTTGTACATGGTGACTGTCTCTGAGCCAGGACTGTTAATTTTACATGGTGACTGTATCTGTGCCAGGACTGCTATTTCTACATGGTGACTGTATCTGAGCAAGGACTGCTATTTGTACATGGTGACTGTATCTGTGCCAGGACTGTTATTTGTACATGGTGACTGTATCTGAGCCAGGACTGTTATTTGTACATGGTGACTGTATCTGTACCAGGAATGCTATTTGTACATGGTGACTGTATCTGTGCCAGGACTGCTATTTGTACATGGTGACTGGATCTGTGCTATTTGTACATGGTGACTGTATCTGAGCCAGGACTGATATTTCTACATGGTGACTGTATCTGAGCAAGGACTGCTATTTGTACATGGTGACTGTCTCTGTGCCAGGACTGTTATTTGTACATGGTGACTGTATCTATACCAGGACTGCTATTTGTACATGGTGACTGCATCTATACCAGGACTGCTATTTGTACATGGTGACTGGATCTGTGCTATCTGTACATGGTGATTGTATCTGTGCCAGGACTGCTATTTGTACATGGTGACTGTATCTGAGCCAGGACTGCTATTTGTACATGGTGACTGTATCTGTGCCAGGATTGTTATTTGTATATGGTGACTGTCTCTGAGAAAGGACTGTTATTTATATTTGTACATGGTGACTGTATTTGAGCCAGGACTGTTATTTGTACATGGTGACTGTCTCTGTGCCAGGACTGCTATTTCTACATGGTGACTGTATCTGAGCCAGGACTGCTATTTGTACATGGCGACTGTATCTGAGACAGGACTGCTATTTGTACATGGTGACTGTCTCTGTGCCAGGACTGTTATTTGTACATGGTGACTGTATCTGAGCCAGGACTGCTATTTGTACATGGTGACTGTATCTGTGTCAGGACTGCTATTTGTACATGGTGACTGTATCTGTGCCAGGACTGCTATTTATACATGGTGAATGTATCTGTGCTACTTGTACATAGTGACTGTATCTGTGCCAGGACTGCTATTTCTACATGGTGACTGTATCTGTGCCAGGACTGCTATTTGTACATGGTGACTGGATCTGTGCCAGGACTGTTATTTGTACATGGTGACTGTATCTGAGTCAGGACTGTTATTTGTACATGGTGACTGTCTCTGTGCCAGGACTGCTATTTGTACATGGTGATTGTCTCTGTGCCAGGACTGATATTTCTACATGGTGACTGTCTCTGTGCCAGGGCTGCTATTTCTACATGGTGACTGTCTCTGTGCCAGAACTGCTATTTGTACATGGTGACTGTCTCTGAGCCAGGACTGTTATTTGTACATGGTGACTGTATCTGTACCAGGACTGCTATTTAAATATGGTGACTGTATCTGAGTCAGGACTCCTATTTCTACATGGTGACTATATCTGTGCCAGGACTGCTATTTGTACATGGTGACTGTCTCTGTGCCAGGACTGTTATTTGTACATGGTGACTGTATCTGAGCCAGGACTGTTATTTGTACATGATGACTGTATCCGTGCCAGGACTGCTATTTCTACATGGTGACTGTATCTGTGCCAGGACTGTTATTTGTACATGGTGACTGTATCTGAGCCAGGACTGTTATTTGTACATGGTGACTGTATCTGTACCAGGACTGCTATTTGTACATGGTGACTGGATCTGTGCCAGGACTGTTATTTGTACATGGTGACTGTGTCTGAGCCAGGACTGCTATTTGTACATGGTGACTGTATCTGTACCAGGACTGCTATTTGTACATGGTGACTGTATCTGTGCCAGGATTGCTATTTGTACATGGTGACTGGATCGGTGCTATTTGTACATGGTGACTGTATCTGTGCCAGGACTGCTATTTGTACATGGTGACTGTATCTGTGCCAGGACTGCTATTTATACATGGTGACTGTATCTGTGCCAGGACTGTTATTTGTATATGGTGATTGTCTCTGAGAAAGGACTGTTGATTATATTTGTACATGGTGACTGTATTTGAGCCAGGACTGTTATTTGTACATGGTGACTATCTCTGTGCCAGGACTCCTATTTGTACATGGTGACTGTATCTGAGCCAGGACTGCTATTTGTATATGGTGACTGTATCTGAGCCAGGACTGCTATTTGTACATGGTGACTGTCTCTGTGCCAGGACTGTTATTTGTACATGGTGACTGTATCTGAGCCAGGACTGCTATTTGTACATGGTGACTGTATCTGTGTCAGGACTGCTATTTGTACATGGTGACTGTATCTGTGCCAGGACTGCTATTTCTACATGGTGACGGTATCTGTGCTACTTGTACATGGTGACTGTATCTGTGCCAGGACTGCTATTTCTACATGGTGACTGTATCTGTGCCAGGACTGCTATTTGTACATGGTGACTGTATCTGAGCCAGGACTGCTATTTGTACATGGTGACTGTATCTGTGCCAGGATTGTTATTTGTATATGGTGACTGTCTCTGAGAAAGGACTGTTATTTATATTTGTACATGGTGACTGTATCTGAGCAAGGACTGCTATTTGTACATGGTGACTGTATCTGTGCCAGGACTGTTATTTGTACATGGTGACTGTATCTGAGCCAGGACTGTTATTTGTACATGGTGACTGTATCTGTACCAGGACTGCTATTTGTACATGGTGACTGTATCTGTGCCAGGACTGCTATTTGTACATGGTGACTGGATCTGTGCTATTTGTACATGGTGACTGTATCTGAGCCAGGACTGCTATTTCTACATGGTGACTGTATCTGAGCAAGGACTGCTATTTGTACATGGTGACTGTCTCTGTGCCAGGACTGTTATTTGTACATGGTGACTGTATCTGAGCCAGGACTGCTATTTGTACATGGTGACTGTATCTATACCAGGACTGCTATTTGTACATGGTGACTGTATCTGTGCCAGGACTGCTATTTGTACATGGTGACTGGATCTGTGCTATCTGTACATGGTGATTGTATCTGTGCCAGGACTGCTATTTGTACATGGTGACTGTATCTGAGCCAGGACTGCTATTTGTACATGGTGACTGTATCTGTGCCAGGATTGTTATTTGTATATGGTGACTGTCTCTGAGAAAGGACTGTTATTTATATTTGTACATGGTGACTGTATTTGAGCCAGGACTGTTATTTGTACATGGTGACTGTCTCTGTGCCAGGACTGCTATTTCTACATGGTGACTGTATCTGAGCCAGGACTGCTATTTGTACATGGCGACTGTATCTGAGACAGGACTGCTATTTGTACATGGTGACTGTCTCTGTGCCAGGACTGTTATTTGTACATGGTGACTGTATCTGAGCCAGGACTGCTATTTGTACATGGTGACTGTATCTGTGTCAGGACTGCTATTTGTACATGGTGACTGTATCTGTGCCAGGACTGCTATTTCTACATGGTGAATGTATCTGTGCTACTTGTACATGGTGACTGTATCTGTGCCAGGACTGCTATTTCTACATGGTGACTGTATCTGTGCCAGGACTGCTATTTGTACATGGTGACTGGATCTGTGCCAGGACTGCTCTTTATACATGGTGACTGTATCTGAGCCAGGACTGTTATTTGTACATGGTGACTGTATCTGAGTCAGGACTGTTATTTGTACATGGTGACTGTCTCTGTGCCAGGACTGCTATTTGTACATGGTGATTGTCTCTGTGCCAGGACTGCTATTTCTACATGGTGACTGTCTCTGTGCCAGGGCTGCTATTTCTACATGGTGACTGTCTCTGTGCCAGAACTGCTATTTGTACATGGTGACTGTCTCTGAGCCAGGACTGTTATTTGTACATGGTGACTGTATCTGTACCAGGACTGCTATTTAAATATGGTGACTGTATCTGAGTCAGGACTCCTATTTCTACATGGTGACTATATCTGTGCCAGGACTGCTATTTGTACATGGTGACTGTCTCTGTGCCAGGACTGTTATTTGTACATGGTGACTGTATCTGAGCCAGGACTGTTATTTGTACATGATGACTGTATCCGTGCCAGGACTGCTATTTCTACATGGTGACTGTATCTGTGCCAGGACTGTTATTTGTACATGGTGACTGTATCTGAGCCAGGACTGTTATTTGTACATGGTGACTGTATCTGTACCAGGACTGCTATTTGTACATGGTGACTGGATCTGTGCCAGGACTGTTATTTGTACATGGTGACTGTGTCTGAGCCAGGACTGCTATTTGTACATGGTGACTGTATCTGTACCAGGACTGCTATTTGTACATGGTGACTGTATCTGTGCCAGGATTGCTATTTGTACATGGTGACTGGATGGGTGCTATTTGTACATGGTGACTGTATCTGTGCCAGGACTGCTATTTGTACATGGTGACTGTATCTGTGCCAGGACTGCTATTTATACATGGTGACTGTATCTGTGCCAGGACTGTTATTTGTATATGGTGACTGTCTCTGAGAAAGGACTGTTGATTATATTTGTACATGGTGACTGTATTTGAGCCAGGACTGTTATTTGTACATGGTGACTATCTCTGTGCCAGGACTGCTATTTGTACATGGTGACTGTATCTGAGCCAGGACTGCTATTTGTACATGGTGACTGTATCTGAGACAGGACTGCTATTTGTACATGGTGACTGTCTCTGTGCCAGGACTGTTATTTGTACATGTTGACTGTATCTGAGCCAGGACTGCTATTTGTACATGGTGACTGTATCTGTGTCAGGACTGCTGTTTGTACATGGTGACTGTATCTGTGCCAGGGCTGCTATTTCTACATGGTGACTGTATCTGTGCTACTTGTACATGGTGACTGTATCTGTGCCAGGACTGCTATTTCTACATGGTGACTGTATCTGTGCCAGGACTGCTATTTGTACATGGTGACTGTATCTGTGCCAGGACTGCTATTTATACACGGTGACTGTATCTGAGCCAGGACTGTTATTTGTACATGGTGACTGTATCTGAGTCAGGACTGTTATTTGTACATGGTGACTGTCTCTGTGCCAGGACTGCTATTTGTACATGGTGACTGCCTCTGTGCCAGGACTGCTATTTCTACATGGTGACTGTCTTTGTGCCAGGGCTGCTATTTCTACATGGTGACTGTCTCTGTGCCAGAACTGCTATTTGTACATGGTGACTGTCTCTGAGCCAGGACTGTTATTTGTACATGGTGACTGTATCTGTACCAGGACTGCTATTTAAATATGGTGACTGTATCTGAGCCAGGACTGCTATTTCTACATGGTGACTATATCTGTGCCAGGACTGCTATTTGTACATGGTGACTGTCTCTGTGCCAGGAATGATATTTGTACATGGTGACTGTCTCTGTACCTGGACTGCTATTTGTATATGGTGACTGTATCTGAACCAGGACTGCTATTTGTATATGGTGACTGTATCTGAGCCAGGACTGCTGTTTGTACATGGTGACTGTATCTGTGCCAGGACTGTTATTTGTATATGGTGACTGTATCTGATCTGAAGCATAAGCTGCCCAGGGCCAGGTGTGTTTAGGAATGAAGTCCGGAATTGGCTATCTTGGAAATGATCCAGTACTAGGAAGATTCATGTCTAGTTGCACTAGGCTTCTGCACCATGCTGATACTGGTCCCAATGGTTGTGCAATGAAATACAAGCCTAGCAGTCATGCTGGCGGTGAAGGAGGGCCTGGAGCTGTGTGATTAGCCCATGATTATTGCAACTATTTTTTTTTTGCCTCCAGAAACTCGGCCAAGAGAAGGTTTTCTGCAGAGGTAACATTGGCAATGATTCTAATGGTGTCTGATTCTCTAACTTTTCTTTTCTTAGCCCTCTCACAAACTTTGGAAATTTGCTTCAGAAATGAATGACAGAAAAAGGTAGACAAATGGTAGAGTATACTTCCCTGAATGTAGGTAACTCCAAGAATTCACTTCAATAGTGACAGGCATAAGGAGTGGAATATGAGAGGCCTTCAAAGGATGATTACAATCCAGGAGTGAAAATAGTACCTGATTTACACTCTAGAAGTGAAAATAGTACCTGATTTACACTTCAGGAGTGAATATAGTACCTGATTTACACTTCAGGAATGAAAATAGTACCTGATTTACACTTCAGGAGTGAAAATAGTACACATCAGGAGTGAAAATAGTACCTGATTTACACTTCAGGAATAAAAATAGTACCTGATTTACACTCCAGAAGTGAAAATAGTACCTGATAACAACTGCATTTTAAAGGAGACTAATCTCATCTGACTTTCATTTTAAGCAAGCATACAACTGTTTAGTACTGCTGTGATCAAACCAAGCAATGATGGTTGTAACATCTTTTCTGGCATGGAAGGGCTAGATTTGCAAGGGAGTGAATGCATTCCTAATATTTTATCATCAGATAGCATATAATTATAAAGAATTGTTGGAAGAACCATCCTAGTTTATCTTCTGTGAAATTTTATTATGTGATTATTATCCCCATTTACAGTATACTGACATGATATAGAAATCTATATACAGCACTCTAGTACTATATTGTATATTAACGTGGTGATGCAAGAGCATTTACTCATCTTAAATACTAATTGTTCTAGACTTTAACACTAATATAGTTTAACCTAAGTCTATTTAATCCTGATTGCTGAATGCTCTACACCTTAAATGTCATCAAAAAAATTTCCAGATGAAAATTACTGATTGCTATGGACTTGGACAATGTTGACTATGTACTAAACTGGGCCAAGAAAAGAGAATGGCAAATAACAGGGTAATATGAATTTTTTTCAACAACTGCAAATTTCAATGTGACATCACAGCATGCAATATTCAGTCCAGTTTGTACTGGTTCACACCATTAGGTTGTCCTCCTCTGAAAATGTCTGCATACTTTCTTTCTGTTTTGCAAAAGTTATTTTTCTCCAATAAAAATGATTCTGATTCTCTTTCAGTAGCAAGCATTTAAAATTATGTAACTATTTGTTAGTGAATAAGGCATTAAAATTCCAATTCAAACTCAACTCAGTGTTGATTGATTGGTGCTCAGCAGCACATAAACACATGGTAGGTTATATCATCTTGTGGCAATTGGAGTACTGTAAAGTGTCCTGCTTGACATACTGTCATGACCGACACAGCCTGGTCTGGGGCAGATAAACACCAGCATCATTCTGATTGTTAATTAAGCATACCAACAGGTCAGTTTGGTTGAATAAAAAACACTCACCTTCCACTACATCTATAACAACCAGTCCTATAAGGGAGGGTATTAGATTCTTCTCAGCTGTGTGCACTGCTATTGCACCACCCATACTGAAAATGAAAGGATATCTGCTATAAGCAAGAGGCACAAGTTGGTCTGACACCACTCAGCCAACTTATGATATGAAAATGATGTAGTACTGTGCTATCCAAAATTCTGTCCAGTTTAAATTTTACAATGTCATAAATGTGAACCTGCTGGTGAGGGTACAATTCTCCCAGTTATCAGCAATACCACTCATCCCTCCCAACAATGATGGAGACCCCCTCGTCCAATTTCTCCTAAACTTACAATATGAAATTTCTGAGTATGATAGTCATATGCTACCCATGTCTCTACCAATAATACTGTATGGTTAAGAGTGCAATATGATCAACCTAATTCATGTCAACTACATGTGAAACAAAGATATTCCTTTAAAGCACTTCAGTAATATGGCAATTCCAACCAGAGTGTGATCAACAATAATAACTTTCACTAGTCTCAAGTGTCATGCAGAAAAAATATTCATATTAAAATTATCTTCATCACTTTTTGAAGTAAAGATTCTTTTGCAATCTTTTTATCTTTACATCCAAATTTTTAATGACTTTCAAATGTGAAATCTGAACATTTAATTGATACTGGTCAAAAATGGCCTTCTCAACAGGCTAGGGTGTATATAGATCTAGCATGAATTAATGTCATCACAAAGACTAATACTTAACTCATGTTAGTAATGCAGAAATGAAGGTCACAATGACCTTTGGTTTTAAGAACATAGCAGTAAGAGATTAATGCAATGGTCAAGTTTCATGATTGGAATATACACAGCAGGCAGCAAATGAACTTTTAACACAAAATCTTAAGAAAATCACTGCAGTATGATAAATGGGTCAGAAAGAGATCTTGCAAACAGTATGTAGAACTTATCAAAGATGTATTTGTTCACCAAGTTTCAGGACATCTATGTGGATAGTATGTATTTAATGTGCTAAAAACTCATATAGTCATGAAATGAATGCAAAAACTTAATCAAAGCCAGTCGAAGATGGTATATAGGTCACAATGAGCTTTGTTTGTTACAAGAGCATTTCATAAATCCATTTCATCATCTAGTTTGATGATTCTAGTATCAACATAAAACACATTTAACCAAAGTCAATAATGCACAAGAATGTAGTGTTTATTTAGATACATTCCTTCACCAAGTTTTATCAATCTGGGTAAAACAGTAAATAAATAAGTAACAAGCTAAATGTGAAAACTTAACCACAGCCACTACGATCTGAAATGTAGGTCACAGTGACATTCTTTTGTGCTAAGGGTCACAAAATGTCAACCTACAATGTACAACTAACCTACATGTATGTACAAATCTAACCACCTCAGTTCCCTCCCTTCGGGGTTGGTGCCATGAAACCCACTCCAAACTGTATCCTAGCACCTAGAAAGATGAATGGTTGACATATACTGAAGGTGTACATATGTACATCTTTTTTTTCTGTGTGGATGTTGACACCGATGCCACAGGATCTACAACAGCTTCCCTCCACTTCATCAAGGTGAGGTAAAATATGACAGTAGTGATAAGACACTTTGTTGACGTGAATTATCTCTAAATGCTTCAGAACTTAAGCAATCTAAATTACAGACAAATTATGACATGAGTAACCACATAAGTACTGAATAAAATGCTTGACAATTTGGTGAATGACATTTCAAAATAATTTTATTGACACTAAAATGATTAAAGTTATTTATGTGTCTTTTTGCACCAACTTTGTGCATCATTGTGTTCAAAGCATGATATGGTAAATAAAACTCTCTAAATCTATCAGCCTCTACTGCAGTATTTTATTGTTGGTGATCTTTTTTAAAATCTTATAAGTACGTCTTCAATCTTTCACCTTGCAGTAAAGGCTCAGAGATCTATGTAAACAGGACCAAACTCAACCTGAACCTTTCAATCCTAGTCTATGACCCTCAGTTTTATGAAGCCATCAATTCTGTCTTTCCTGATAGGTTTTAAGAAAGAAGAAAATAATTCTGATACTCAAAAGTCAAGATGAAAACTGACATGGAACCATGCAACAGTAGTAATCATAGTCAATAAAATCTACTATAATAGCAAATTTACTTGTTTTCTTTTAGTGTAATAATTTTACACCCAAATACTGACTCACTCTTTTCTCACCTGAACCCTTAGTTTCCTCTCTCTAGATTCATAATTTCTATGGACCGAGCGTCCATGACAACTGTTGTCAAAGGTTTACAGAGCTCTGAGAAGGAAGCTAATTCTTCCATGAAATTAGAGTAGTTTGAGGTGCAATTTTTGGATTGGTGCCAAATCGGTTTGTTGCTTTAAAATCTTCAGTTCAAAGGCTAAAAGTTATCAGCATCATAACATCTTATTTTCTTAAATTAAAAAGCATCTATATTTAAGATCTAGTCCCAAATCAAATTATTGGAACTGGAAAGGGGAACAAAAGATCATTTCACCTTCAATACTTGAGTGGAGATAAGTGATGCCTTTTAGACATCATGACAGTATCATTATCGAAGTGATATAAAGTGAAACCCATCAGAACTGAAAACACTTGTGTCAAACAAAATTTTATTTTCAGCCCAGAAAGGCTTTCAGTTCATTAAAGATTTCATAAATGTGAAAAAGTATGTATGTTATTTCTTAAAACTGCATACAGTCACATGAATAAATACAGTAGTGTCACACAAAAATAGTGCTCATCTCAAAACACATCTAGAAAAATAGTCACTGTGTTGTGACTTTACTATACATCCATTAGAATTATGAATGATAATCCATCATGTTTAGAAAATCCTTATAATTCATAATGTTCCTGGGCCAAATTCTTCTCCTTCAATATAGGTTTTGGCACAGATTCATACTCTCTGATTAGAGGAAGGCATTTTTTAGAAAAAAATATATGCTAGGGTATTCTCATTATTTAGGGTTCATAGGAAAATGACAGAAAATTCTAAATTGCATTTATGGGTTACTACTCCATAATGAAAGTGCATCCTGGGTCCCAAGTACGATTCCTGAATTGGCACTAAGAGATTTTCTCAAGGATGTGTGTGTGTGTGTGTGTGTGAGTGTGTGTGTGTGTGTGTGTGTGATCTGGAATTTTAACATAGCTTTAACAATTTTTCAGTCATATTGCTATCATGTCTGCAGTGTGGCAGTTTACAATGATGTCTAGCATTGGGGCATCATGCTGCAGACATGTTGCATGATGTTCCACCAGTCAAAATAACCTGACACCAGGCCGACCAGTTCTAACACTAACCTCTTAATGCTGAGCGACTAGCGAGGCAGCTGTTAGTACCATTTAGTACCATTTTTTATGACTCGGTCAGGGTTCAAACTCGCAACCTCCCACATCCGAGGTGGACGCTCTAACCACTAGGCCACCAGAACAGTCCCCAAGGATGAGAAGAAGTTTCACAGTTACTTCATTAGAAAAAACTATTTTTTGACAGTTATTCTCAATGAGAATAAACAACAAGTAATCAGCCATTAAACACCCCATTACCACTCTTCCAGGTTAATAATTGTCCAGCAGGGATGGCATCCCTGTCTTAATTTGTTGGGGTCCCCTAATAACTCACACCCTTGCTTATAGTGTGGTCTGTGCTTCTGAACCCCGTTGTACACAAATTAATGAGGAAAACTCTTTCAATAAATGTCATTAACTTCTAAAAACCATTTTTGTAAAAAATACTACATATCTGAATCCACTGTAATGTTCTTTTGCTTGAAAATGACACATGTGTGTCACTAATCCAATATAAATTTTTTCATCTATAACACATATCCAACAGAAACAAACCTGTGTTACTAATCCAACAGAAATTTTCACCTGTAATACAAATTAAATAGAAATTTAAACCTGTATTCCTAATCCAATCTAAATTTACACCTGTATTACTAATCCAAAAGAACTTTACAAATGTATTACTAATCCAGCAGAAATTTAAACCTGTATTACTAATCCAATAGAAATTTACACCTGTATTAATAATTCAATAGAAATTTACACCTGTATTACTAATTCAGTAGAAATTTAAACCTGTATTACTAATTCAATATAAATTTACACCTGTATTCCTAATTCAATAGAAATTTACACATGTATTACTAATCCAAAAGAAATTTACAACTGTATTACTAATTCAATAGAAATTTACAACTGTATTACTAATTCAATAGAAATTTACAACTGTATTACTAATTCAATAGAAATTTACACCTGTTTTACTAATCCAATAGAAATTTAAAAATATTAAACAACCCACTTAAACACAGATATTCCATATACCATTAAGTATGTTTTACTTAATTTACTGTGTGCCCCATCAAAATATTGTATGTTGTATTACTTAACTGTTCTATAAAATGTTCTGCTCATTTCAATTCACTATCATAAAATGAATATACAAATAAAATTTCTGTATCACGCATCAATTAATTCCCACTTAAAATCATCATTTTTAAAACAACAAATCTCCCTTCTCTGTTTTGGGTTTATTTCCAGTATGATATTACACAGATGTGTGTGTGTGTGTGATTGGAGTTTTAACATAGCTTTAACAAATTTTCAGTCATATCGCTATGATGTCACCAGTGTGGCAGTTTATAGTGATGTCTAGCACTGGGGCATCATGCCACAGGCATGTAGCATAATGTCACACCCAGTCACATTATCCTGACACCAGGCCTAACAGCAACCTCTTAATGCTGATTGCCTAGCAAGGCAGCTGTTGGTACCATTTTTATAAGTCTTTGGTATGACTTGGCCAGGGTTTGAACCCGCAACCTCGGACATCCAAGGCGGATGCTCTAACCACTAGGCCACCATGGATCGGTCTTATTACACAGATAATTTTTCTTATTATTACTGCATTTACAGATAGTATGAGGCAACCTAGACATACCTGTGTCCTATGAGAATAATCTGAGGAGGATCATCCCCATACAGCTCTCTTACCACATCGCCCACATCTCTGAAATACAATTTTTAAAATTTTACCAATAACTTTGTTGTCAAGTTACTCACATGTTCCCACCAATCAAAGTCTTTCTAATTCAAGTTCTGTCATGTATACTCTCATTCATTGAATTTATCTCCTTTAAACATCACTTGAGTATTTGCAACTAGAAAATTACCCTTGATATATGATCCTAACCTATACAATTTTAAAACTTGACAATTACATAGTGAATAAATTTTAAAAAACTATATATATTGTTATGTATATTTATTTATATTGTTTGTTTGCTTTTCTGCATAATTATATATTATGTATATCTGTATTTTGTAACTGACCTTAGTCCAAAACCAAGTTAATGGTCTACCTGACCAATGACATCTGTTTTGTCAACAACATAATACATAACTAATACTTTTCTATGATTATTGATTAAATATTCAGATCATTATTAATGAAAGTAAACATGTTTACTTCTATCTGAATGCAGGATATTAGTTTTTCACTTGGAAAAATTCCTAAACTTGTTGACAACTTTTAATGTTTTAGAGGAGACTGACCTACATACTGGCTCTATTATTGTGTCTTAGCTTTTTATATCAATGTTGTTAACTTGAAAAATTATTCATTCCTGCCTTAACATACGAAGCAGAATAAGTCTTATTGTTGTATTCAGTTTTTAATTTGGGTGGATTTATTTATTTTAAATTAATCACTGAAATTACAAAGTGCCTTTAATACTTCTTGGACTAAATCATTAATATGGAATTATAGTGAATTCAGTCAAGGACATTTTGGATTCTATTACTGTGATACATCAAATGACTATTAATACACTGCCACAGTCCAGGCTATTGGCACATTAGCAAAAACAAGACTATAAGTATAACAACACATTCAATATTGGAAATTAATTTTAACACCACTGGAAAACAAGACTATAAGTATAACAACACATTCAATATTGGAAATTAATTTTAACACCACTGGAATTCATTCATCTGGACTGGAGACAGAACTTTTAGGACTATTTGGGATTTAATTCACAATACTGCAAGTTCTTTTTAAAATTTCACTTTGTAAATATATTATTTGTTGAATTTTACAAAACTTGTTGGTTTTCACTCTTTTCTGTTGTTGTTGTTGTTGTTATAGGGTTTAACGCCATTTTTCAGCACAAGATAGGCTATACATGGCGGCCAGTATTAATGGTGGAGGAAGAACCCTGGAAAACCCCGGGAAGAACCACCGACCCACGAGAAGCTACTGGCAGGCTTTCTCACGTACCCACGTTAGCCGAGTCTGGACTCGAACCCACGCAGACAGAGGTGAGATGGCAGTGATCCGTAACGATCAGCGCTTTAGACCACTCGGCCACTCGGGGCCCCCTCTTTTCTGTTACTTAGTTTAAGACCATAAAGTTGTAAAAACAAACATATAAATAATTCTTTTTGAAAGATAGAAAAGATGTTTCCTCAAAATGTAAATGGGAATACAACTGTCTCATGGTGACATCAAGCAACAAAAACTGTGTTTCCTTTAAATTCTGGCTAACACCTAACCTGGACATGGTTTCGGCCGATAAATCTGTATCATCAGATGTGTAGGTATCCCCTGAAGCAAAATAAAATGTAGAAATAAGAAGGTATCCACTGAAGCCAAATAAAATGTAAGTATAAGAAGGAAAAGAAAAAGACCATCATAATTATTATCATTCTGATCATTGTGAATCTCATTATCGTATCTAGAGTAAAGTATTTTTAATGTTCATGGTTGCCTGGGGCAACCGTCTTTGAAACTTGAGCTGCACTGAAAACTTTTCTTGTTGTCTATTTAATTAATGTAGTTACACCAAGATTCCCATAATCTAAATTAGTCAAGAACTTTTGTCATATATAAAGAAACTCACCTACACTCCTACTAACAGAAATGTGTCACAAAAGTTTACATACTTTTAACTCACCATCAATCCTGCTAACAGAAAAGTGTCATAGAAGTTTAACACTTATTTAGTCTAAGATCAGCTAATAAAAGATAATCAAACAATTTCCTTTCTTGATGCTGTTTTATTGTCTGTAAGCTTTACACAAGTTGGACACCCCTAACCATGAACTTGTCCATATTTTACGTTTGTCTGAGTTAAATCACTGTGGTTCAGGTTATCGCTAATCCAATGTTATTATTAATCCCATGCCTAAGCTGTCAAGAACTGTAAACAATCCACTTGGGACTTTTATTTAGCCGCGACTTAACAAGCAAATACAATATGCAACAACAATTATAACTGGTCTGATCATTAAAACTTGCCATATTCCTTTAGCTAAAGTTAGCCAATAGGAGCAGCTCTCACATGCTCTATAGTGAGTGCCTATTTCTTCAACAGATCAATCACAAAGAGTAATATTAGATTACAAGTATTGAGTTTGTCAAGCCAAAGAAGTCTTCTTTCTTTAAGGGTTCACCCTTATGGGCTGGTAGCATGGATTCTGATTACTTAAACAGATAATGAGTACCTGACACATGACGATTAGTGTGGTCTCTTGCCAGTAGCAATCACTAATCACTCAAAAATATAATTATGTGGAGATAATTCAAGCACCTGCTTGGTATCTAGAGGGACGATTTAATGATCATATCATGCGAAAATATATAAATTCCATCCTAGTTTTGAACATAAGCATTTTTTAATATGTTCAGTGTGCCCAACTGGGCATTCACACTGGGAAAAATGGTTGACTCACATTAAGTTTTAACTGTCCCAGTGGATTTTTCTACCCCTGCATCTTCATTATTAATATTCTGCTTCAGCTTCTTTATTCTCATGGCAAATTTTTTAATTATTTCCATGTTTTGGTGCTTTACAAGTAATGCACTGAAATGCTCTTGAAAATAGCACCTATATTGTGCTATGTATTACTTTTCTTTTTCTTTCTCCATGGAGGAAATAAGAATTGTAAAAGTTCAACAGAGCTTCAAAACTCAAAGCAAAATATGAACTATATATTTTTGTCAGAGCTCTGAATTCTTTGCATTTTTAAGGTGGCAGTGAATATAATCCTTTATGCTGGTACTAAGCAAGTTATTCAAGCATTTGAGTGACAGCTGCCTGAGTTACTGATATGCTTTACGCTAGAACTAAGTTATTCAAGTATTTGAGTGACAGCTGCCTGAGTTACTGAGATTCCTTATGCTAGTACTAACCAAAAGGGGCATTAATATGATGAACTTCTGAGAAAGTGACAGATGTAAGGTGAAATTGTTTACATTTGCAACATACACAGTGGAGAGAATGTTGGTATATCTCTCTGTTACTTTCATGTACTGTGGCTGAAATTTCTTTGGATATTGTACTTGTGGAAACTGTACATGATCTAAGCACATAACTAACTAAAATGTCTGTTCTTATTTGCACAAATGATCAGCCTGAAAGTGCAATTAATGAATTACAAAATAAAAATCTAAAAAAAAGTTATTGTTTTATTACAATTTACCTTTGAAGTCCAGGAAATGAAAATGACCAAGTGGAGCTAGCAGTTTTTTTGTATATCTGCATAGCTGTAGCAAGGCCAAGCTGTATATTCTATAACCAAAATACACCCATCAATCATACGCCAAAATAAAGGGAATTAAAAGTTCTTTTAAAAATACCTACGATATATAATGTCTTTCTTAAATAACTAGTAAAACCAGTGAGGAAACCTGGGAAATTCTTTTCTTTAAAAATCTAACCCTATGCAAAACATGAAACTGGAGATTGCCTAAGCAAGTCATTCCAGTGTCTGAATGACTGCTGTGTGAGTTACTGAGATGATGTCCATGTCTACTAAGAAATTCATTCAAGCATTTGGATAACTGCTTCTGAGTTACTAAGATGTACTATTTTCCTGTATTAAAACTGTAAAACACCTTGTATGAATTTTATTTATGGCACATAATAATCATTCTAACTCACCATGTCCCCTGAGATCTATGGCTGCACATCTACAGGTCACAAGATTTGATAAAACGGACTGAAATTTCAAATCAAAGAGCTGATAATGCAAATGTGACAACAAAATATTTTATCACTTTTTAAACGACATCTACCCTGAAGTAGCAAGTTCAGTGCACTTTTTCAATCACAATTACATCCTTCCATCACACAGTCCATACTTCAACAAGTGTACATGATCTATTCACATATCCAAAAGCTACCCCAAACATATCCAAAGACACAAAATCTCTGTCTTGAATGATGTAAGAGTATTCTATCATACATTTGACACCAATGACAGGTCAGGTCAGGAAAGATCAGTAGATTTCCAAAATTTGGTTGAGAGTTTTGACCTCAAAGGAAGGAAGGTTTTCATCCTCCCGATTTTTCTACACACAAGTGGACAAAAATTACAACTATTGAACAATTTCCATTTTTTTTAAAAATTAAAATATCCACATCATAACATGACATCAGTCCTTTCATAGTAACTTGTTGCCATTCATAGTTTAGCTTTACAGGAAGAGCAGAATGCATATTCATGTCCCTTCACACTTGATTCCTACCAATGAAATTCCTGTTTCCATCCATCACTGAATTTCGTGTTACATTTCTGTTGCTTTGATATTGGCATTTTGATCAAATACAGTATAGACTCTAATCCATCTCAACAACATTAAGCAGTGAAGCAGAACACCCTTCAGAGAGAATCAAAATAATGTTAACTGTTTCACGCTGATTGAGATTTTCAGTAACCCACCATAATGATTATCAATTAACGTCTTTAATCCTTGCTGAATTATTCTGCTCACAAATAGTATAATCCATCTTGACAAACTTCAAACAATGAAGCCAACTGACCCTGCCAACAGAATCAAAGGGATGTTAATGGTTTTATGCTGCATGAAATTTGCAACTAAATCATCTTGCCCTGCTTAAGCCTGTTGACAGTCATGTGATCACAGGCAGTATTACAGTAAATATACTACCCTGGAAACAAGGTGTGAAAAATATGGAACAAATTAAATATTTCAATAATAATTTTGCATATAGGGAAGATTTCAGTGTGTGATGGGTGGGGCAGGAGAAACCCCTCAGCTAGGAAAAAACACCATCTCATCTGGGAGGTGCACATGTATGAAATATATTACATGTATTTAATGTTGAACATATTTAACAACGCTTGTAAAACAAACATATCTGCTGAGAGGGCAAACCTTTCCAACCAAAAAATTCTCATTATTTTTGGTCCATCACATCCCATTAACAAGCTTTCAGAATATGGTCCAAAACCATTATTTTATTTAAAGATCATGGTATAAAAGATATATAAATTATGAAAGGATGTTACTGCCTAAATGGAATTTGTTTTCCAACACAGGCCCAGGGTACTATATTTGCTGGCCTATTAGTCAATGCAGAGTATAAGACGAATTTGCAAATTTTGTATATTTTCCACCCTTCATCTGTATAAAAGTTGATCAATACATCTGCTTCATCTTTTCATTATCGTTCATTCCACATAGCATTTCAAACTTTATCCTATTTGCAACTCTCAATTTTCAGGTCAGGATCATTTAATGTAACTAAAAGTACTAATTCATTTCACACAAAGTATTTTAAATAAATTAGTTACTTTTACCTACATTTAATGATCCTGACCTGAAAATTTACCGAGTTACAGATGGGATAAAATTCACTATGCCACGTTGAATGAAAAGCTATCGTAACTCCTGGTTTCATGAACAATAATAATGTTATGGTATACAATTTACAATAAGGAAGAAATAAGGAAGCAGCATCATTGCTTTTTCCAGTTTTGTTTAGAAGAGAGAGAGTTAGGGATGCATATGTATTCTATTGCAATATTCTTCTGGCACCTTGTGATCAAAATAAAATATGCCCCTGTGTGTGTGTGTGCGTGCGTGTGCGTGTGCATGTGTGTGTGTGTGAGAGAGAGAGAGAGAGAGAGAGAGAGAGAGAGAGAGAGAGAGAGAGGGAGCAGTTCTTCATGATATTTTCTACATTACTTCCGCTGTTTAGATGAAGCTTTTCTCAAAGAGATAAAACAGTAAATTAATTTAAATAGTGAATGGAAACTACAAAAATACATACCATACTCCTTCAGTTTCAAAGTTTAAATATTCATAATATTATATCCATATGGAGTCCATTTAGGTTAAATCCCAAGAATGACCATTTATCATGTGGTGTAATTTTATTTAAAAGTACAATGGCCTTTCCATTCCCAACAAATAACAATTAATATTCATACAAGTGCAAATTACTGGCAGCCAATGAAATCCAAAGAACAGAAATGGTATGCCTCAGGTACACGTTTTGCTTTCTAAATAAAGTAAATAGCTTTCAACACAATGAACAGATTAAGTAAATAATCTTCATAGGGATAAGAATGCTAAAAATGTTGAATATTAATCATTTACCAATCTTTCAAGAGACTTCAAAGCGACTATATGCCAACAAGTGACAGTTCTAACAAAGTGACTATATGCCAACAAGTGACAGATCTACCATAGCTGATGGACATCAGTCCCTTTAGATGATTAAGGAAATTCTTGAAAACTTGTGCCACACATTTATAAAAATAGTGTCAAGCTGTGGATATCAGCCACAAGACAATGATAAAAATGTTCAGTAGCAAATTTAAAACCTTCAATGGATATCTCTGCTATATGGGTATTTAGACAGACCACTGTTAGTTAGACAAGCCAATGCTAGTTGTTAGACAGGCCACTAGCAGTTAAACAGGCCACTAGTAGTTTAACAGGCTACTGATTAATCAGACAGGCCACTGGATGGACAGGCCACTAGTAGTTAGACAGGCCCCTGGTAGTTAGACAGGCCACTAGTAGTTAGATAGGCCAATAGTAGTTAGACAGGCCCCTTGTAGTCAGACAGGCCCCTGGTAGTTAGACAGGCCACTAGTAGTTAGAGAGGTCACTAATAGTTAGACAGGCCACTAATAGTTAGACAGGACACCAGTAGTTAGATAGGCCACTGGTAGTTAGACAGGCCACTAGTTGTTAGCTGGGCCACAAGTAGACAGGCCACTAGTAGTTAGACAGGCCACCGGTAATTAGACATGCCACTGGTAGTTCCTAGTGACTAAAATAAGGTAATGCAATAATTACCATGAAAGAAAATGGTATTGCTCACTCTCAGAAAAGTGTACAAGAAAATAGATTTTACAAAGGTCTGTAGTACTTGCATACATAATTGTCTAAGACTTAATATCCTTACTAGTTTTTTAAACTATGTAGTCAACTATTATGAGTGAATTTAACTTTTTATTGTAAATAATGAATATTTTCTCCATCTATTATTAGATCACATTTAAAGTGTGATGTCTTGAAACAAAAGTCCCTCAAAAAAAATTTCCGGGAATTTAAGATAAGACCATTTCTTTTTTTCAAACTGCCAGGTATTGAAATCATCCATGAAATTCCTGACTGATATGATTTTCAAATAAGCCAACGTGGTAGCCATACTGGATGTAAGATTTGCACCTTTTTATTTATGACAAACTGGACACCATTTGAAGACTTCTAGTGAAAACCCCATGTTGATATGACCATCCATTTAGGAGGATTTGCGACAAGATTTTCAGTATGTTCATTGTGGTAGCTGTATTTTTCATTCAGTACGAACTAGATAACATAATTAGACTTTGGTGAAAAGCCCATATTGATATGATTTTCCATTTAGAAGGAGTAACAGCAGCAACATTTTCAAGATAGCTGCCATGGTAACCATACTAGATTAAATGAAGTTTTCTGGTGAAAACCCAGTGCTGACATGAGCTTTTCATCTTGAAGGAGTAGCAATAAGATTTTCAAGAAGGTCAATGTGATAGCCATACTGAATTTCCAATCAGCACCATTTTCATTTCTGACCAATTTGACCTTGGGATAAATATATGTGTAAATTTTGATGGCAATCCTCTAAGTAGTTTAGGCAGATTGGCAATAACAAACCTGTGCTAACATACAGATATACAACGGACATTGGACTCTGGGAGACAGATAATGGACAACAGGCAAACCCATAAGCTCTCATGGTCTATGACCTGTAGAACAAAACCAATCAAATCTGTCATTGTATTAAAAGTTCAAATACTTCTTATTTGCTAGGCTGGAGATTTCTCAATAGAATAGATATTTTCATAGGACCTAACTGAAGCATACTGTCTTATCTTTCAGTATTTCTTCAATTCAGCACTTGTCAAAAATCGGTTTCAGTAAAAAAAGACAATAAATCTCAAATAAGTACACTGCAGGAGGAGGTGAAGGCAATATAAATTTAAAGAAAAAATTTTGCCTGAAGTAAGAAAAGAGAAATATCATACTTTAAGATATTTCAACTGAAAGTGGGAGAAAGAGATTAAATAAAGACAGACAGACAAAAATGAAACAAAGTAAAGTGTGTACATACTGAAAGAACTGCCCAAGACAGAGCAGAGAAACCTCCTCCGTGCAGGAACAGAACAACAGGGCCTTCATTTCCGCATTCATATACACGGAAGGTCTAAGCAAGAGACTGAGTTAAGGCAAAAAATGTATAATTTCTTCTTCCTTTTTTAATTTTACAAACAAAATTTATTCTAAAGGATAATTCAGTTATAGTATTCTCCCCTGATGCCCTCTAGCAGAATAAACTACTGTGAAAACAAAAGTACATCAAAGTATGCTTAAATACATTAAGTACACTGATAACAAGCATAAAGTATATATGATAAACATCAAGAAATCATCAAGAAATAATTACAGTACATACATTTCAATATTTACAATTAAAACAGCCTTTCTAAATAGTGGACATATTGAAAACATTTAGATTTATTTCTGATCTACTGTCTTCGTGGGATGACATAATTTGAATTGAGAAATTCCAAAACTTCATCAATCTACCATCAGATGTCAGTCAATTATTGTTTACTTGAAATTCCAACGCACTGCTAGCCCAACTTGTCCCATCAATGTGTGCTCCATTATTTAATGATATTTGTTTTGATTAGCTTGTCCAAGAGGATGTCAGCTTTTCCAAAGGTTAGAAAATTGGACAGTTTACACTACACCATGTATAAATTCAATATTTAATAACTTCATTGTTTTTCATCCTAATTCTGTGACATTGTCACAATGACCTGAAAATAGGTCTAATAAGGTGACAAAATTTCACCGAAAAAAGTCAGTTAAACAGAAATGGAATGCCAATGAGCAGGCATAGTTGTCTGTTTTGGCAATTCATCAATATTTTTCACACAAAAATGGTCAAATCAGTGCCTGGCAATTCATCAATCTTTTTCACACAAAAATGGTCAAATCAGTGCCTGGCAATTCATCAATCTTTTTCGCACAAAAATGGTCAAATAAGTGCCTGGCAATTCATCAATCTTTTTTGCACAAAAATGGTCAAATAAGTGCCTGGCAAGTCATCAATCTTTTTCCCACAAAAATGGTCAAATCAGTGCCTGGCAAATCATCAATATTTTTCACACAAAAATGGTCAAATCAGTGCCTGGGGATTCATCAATTTTTTTTCACATAAGAAATAGTCAGGCCAATTCCCAATAACATACTAATTATAAATTCATTATTTTTAAAAGTAGGGGAGTAAGAATCCACTAGAAATTAATGCTGGACAATCCATTTGCCTGGGAGCTCGATAAAACTAGAAATTAATGCTGGACAACCATTCTTCATAATGTGAAAGCCTGGTCAGGTTACTGAAAATATTATTAAAAATGATGTTAAAGATTATATTGAATTTTACATATTTCCCAATAACAAATATTCAATCATTAAATAGTCACTCTGGGCACCTACAACTGAGTGTCCCAATTATACATGTAATTCTGCAGCAGAAAAAATAATAATAATAATGTGGACTTAGTACAGCATCTAACCTTCAGAAGCACTAAGCACAGTACAATATTAGATAACACATAAAAACATGTACAATGATAATATTACAAAAACAAATAACATGAAATTACAACAACAACAAAAAAGACATACTGACAATAATTTCAGAAATAAACATTATAAAGTTTTAAATCTGTTACTGTAGTTGAAATAGGTGAGTTTTAAGATCACTCTTGAATGAGATCACAGTGCCCTTGTGTCTAAGATCAATGGGCAATTCGTTCCAGGTAGATGAACCCTGGTACACAAAAGAAAGTTTTAGTTTAACAGCGGGAACAATTAGACTATGAATATTATAAGAGGAGTGTAAGTTTCTAAATGAGGTGTACACATGGGTGAGGTCTAATAGGTCTACTGGACTTGAGCCAGTTGATGAAATGTAGCATAGCGAACAAATTTTGTGTTTGATTCCTGATCAAATGGGAAGCCAGCAGAAGTTACAGAGCTGGGGGTAGGTGTGCTCAGTTCTTCATACTCATAGGATATTCTGAGCAGCTGTGTTTTGAACTTTTTGAAGCTTCTGTAGTAGATACTGAGATGAACCAGATAGAAGTGAATTACAATGCTCCGGTCTTGAAAGTACTAAGGAACACACAAGTGTTTTAGTGGCATCAACCAGAAAGAAAATTGTGAATGGAGCTAATGTGAGTGTATGGAATGAAGAGAAATGGGCCAAGGACAGAGTTTTGTGTAACATCAAAATGTTGATCAACTGGGCTGGAATGTTTGTTTCATTTATGGACACAATTTGTGTCATGTTTACTAAGTATGATTTGAACCACAGAAAGACTGTATTGTGAATACCAAATCATGCTGGAGAGGGTAAGTAATATATCATGGTCTATTGTGTCAAATGCCACAGATAAGTCAAAGAGGGTGAGGACTGTAATCTTCCCACTACCAAAAGCAGAAAAAAGGTTATTAACTAACCCTAACCCTAACTCTCAGAAGGGCAGTCTTAGTAGAATGTTGGGAGCAATATGTAGACTGTACATTTCTGAAAAGACTATTTAAATTCCAATGAGATTCAAGTTGAGATAGAACAACTTATTTCTAACATTTTTTACATAAATGAGAGGTTAGAAACAGGGTGACAGTTCTTTAAATCTTAAGTGTTGGGTGACTGCTCTGGTTAGGAGACCACGCTAATCCTTATGTGTCAGCTAACAGTAGTCATTATTATGTAATAAGTAATCTGAGTCCATACACCAACCTGTCATGGAGAATCTGTAAACCTGTGTGACACTTCCCATTAGCTGGACTGATGGTGTGTTACAAGTATTGTATGCAATTAGGACCATGTGTGTGTGTGTGTGTATATATATATATATATATATATATATATATAACAAAAGCTGTTGAATTATTTCATTTACAGCAACATTGGGGAAAATTGCATTGCTGGGCAACCCAAAAATCTGCTGGGCAACGAGATTTTCAAAGCTGGCAACTACAGATTTTCAAGTTTTTCTACCACTGTTACAAGGCATGTACATGTAAGGAAAGAAATCCAGCTGAAGTTACAGGAACATATGAAACATATTAGACATGTCTGGACCAAACTACAAGAACCCTAGAACCCTAGCAGACATGTTGGACAAATTTTCAGGAACCTACAAACCTCTCAAACCTGTATGGACAAAGTTACATGAAGCTAGACACCTATTAGACATGTCTAGACCAAGACCCTGTCTAGGAAGAATGCTAAGCTGGAGATCGCTCCAGTGACCTAAACAGTTAGAGCATCCACCTCAGATGTGAGAGGTCGCGGGTTCAAACCCCGGCCAAGTCATACCATAAACTTATAAAAATGGTATAAGCAGCTGCCTCGATTGGTGCTCAGCACTAAGAGGTTAGTGTACAACTGGATGGCCTGGTATCAGGATAATGTGGCTGGTGGGAAATGACACTAAATGTCTGCGGCATGATGCCCCAGTGATAAACATTACTATACACTGCATACTGCATACATCATAGCAATATGACTAAAATTGTTAAAGCTGCATTAAAAATATAAATCACACACACATACACACTAAGTTGGAGTATCTAACCTTTTGAAATACTGATGTTTTTCATCCAATCGAAAATCACATAAGAATTTTAGGTTTGTATGCACTTTCATCCATTACTTAGAGTTGAATATGTGTGCCTGACAATAGTTGTCAAAAAATAAGTAGTTAAATGAGCAAAGATTAAAGATCATATAATCATGCTTTCAAATAAATGAAAACCAAAAGCAGCATGCTAATGAGTTCATTTATTCTGCTTGACACAATCACTGAGATCATAATGGTTTTCTGCAACAAAGAATGCATAGCCAAATTACAGCAGTTGTAAATTACTACAGATTTCTCAAGGTCTCTCATTGACTTTATAACTTCTTTTCAGAGCAGTTATTACTATTACTAAATTCTATTAGCATTTTTCTGTTTCATTATTTAAAAAGAACTCTATGCAGTCTATTCAAGTCCATAATACTACAAAGCATTTAGACATAAATTAATGTCAGATTAATGATTATGTCATTTTGAACCATGTAGAACACATCGATTTTAAGAAGGCAGATAATGCTGCAGTCCATACTTGGTAAATACATGTAATCCATAGGTGTTTAATAATTCTAAGGCTGGAAAAGAAAGAAAAACACTAAACACTATGTTATTGTTGCAGTTCTATCTTTTTCATGAGGTTTGCATCAGAAAGGATACACTGTTGTTCACTTTGATTCTGTGCTCATGCTGGAAGTATTTGTCCCAAAGCACAGGTGTATAGTCTCTCTTCCTCCCAGGCATCAATTTCTTCCCACTGAAAAGAGAACAAAGAACTTGTATATGGTAATTATAAAATCCACTAAGACGTATTAGTGTAAAGAAAGAAAGCACCTGTATATGATAACTGTAAAGTCAGGTAAGACATAAAAACTATCACTGCCTACTGCCATAATTTGATTAAGTTTTTGTTTATCAGTCTTTTCAAATCAATATTTCTACTGTATATATCAGAGAAATATTCTAAAACTTATTTACAGTCAACATGTAGCACTGTGGGAGGAAGTCCAAAGATAATTGTGACAAATAGATTAGACAGAATGATAAAGCTTGTGAAAATGAACACTTCATTATAATAGTCTTTTCCTTTTTCTTCCAAAAAATCTGAATAAAATCTTTACAACTTTTGCACCTTACTGTGAAAGCACAGAAGTATTATTGTTAATTAAAAAATATAACTGGTGTTAAGAGTACTGTATAATTACATTTTTGTCATTGATTAAGCAAAGCACTGCTTTTCTTGAAGACAAGATTACTTGCTACACTAATACCTAGTATAGAGAACAACAGTCCCTAAAATGGACTAATGCTATACTGTTCCAAAAAAATTTCCAAGAATTCAAATTAGATCTTCTTTTTAGCCCCCGCCCCCCACTCAAAAACTACTTATTTTTTCTATTGAAATCTTTCTTCACAAATGTTTAGCCAATCCTAATACCTTTGGAGAACTACTACTATCTAGCAAATCCAGCCCTCCAAGGTTCAAAACTGTTAGCTAAAAAGCTAACAGTTGTCTGCCCAGCTAGGCGGCAGTCAGGTAGAGTGATCACCCCTTGGTACAGAGATTGGCACCAAATCCCATGAATATCTCAGTTACTACTGGTCTGGAAGGCATGCTCTCTATATGGATGTTATATGGATGTAACTGCAGGGAGGCTGGAAGGGTGTATGTGTATTATGATTTGGTAAGTATTCACGAAGAAACATAATTTACTAGAAAAATTTAGTTCCTTCTTTAAATATGTTACCCAATAGAATAGGTAATAGGTGGAGATACATCCCCTTACCCCTTAGATGCCATCTCTGGTCCACTAAGGTATGTGAGACAGTTTCTGGACAACCCGACTTAAGAAAACTACATCCATCAGGAAGCACCTCAAAAAGGGAAAATTTTCCAAAGCCATGTCTTATGAAGCTGTCAAACAACCTAGACAGGTGACCTGTTGTGCTGTAGCTAACTGTCCTACCAGACCAAGTTGTGCCCTTTGGGATGAAAGAGTTCTAAGATAAAAACAGGAGAATGTCAATTCTGATCCCCATCCCACGGCATGGATAATGTTAGACAGAGAACAGTTCCAAGTCAAATGCTATGCTTGTGATAACTTCTCTAATCTCATGAGCCAAAATTTATACTAATCCATTGTGCTGAGGTTATATTTCTCAATATGCAGAGTGAATAGCCCACTTAATCCAAAATGAAAGAGTCTGTGCTGATATATCTTCCTGTTCCTGTTTGAGGGGTAAAAATAACCATGATCTCCCTTGACACAATGGCCTGTCATTTTAAGATACTACTTCATAGCTCGTACAGAATCTTGTAGGAGTTATTAAGATGAAGTGTCCAGAGCAGACAGTGATTTCATTACAAAAGTCTGGTTACCCATGGACAGGAGCTTGTTTTTGGCAATGTAAGAGGGTACCATCATAAGTGAAGCTGACCCATCTTGTTGGAACTGTATGTAATTCAGGTCCACTGATAAGACATGTATTTCATTATTTTCTGCCAGCTGTCACTAATGAAAATGAGGAAGCAGATCTTGTATGAAAGGTGAGTCAATGATGCCCTTGCAAGTGGGGGGTCTCATAAACGATATTGATCCATCATGCTGGAACTGTAAGCAGATGGGTCCACAAAGAAATGTATTGCTGATTTTGCCTGCCAATGGCCAACCTAGTGAGAAGGCAAGATTTGCACTAATTGAACTAATCAAACTCTTGAGAGCAGTTCATTTGGTGTCTTGTTTTAATCCCCATTAAAAGCCCACTTGTGCCAGGTCCAGTGCCATTGGCCAGGTGAAATCCAAATGAATAGAAGATCAGATAGGTCTTTGATTCTTGTAATATCCTCTCTTCTATGATAGTACAGTGTGCTAGTGATCATGGAATGGTAAGTTTATCTGTGCCTAGCAGCACCAGGTGAATAGTGTGATCCATTAGAGTGCCTATATAGACTGGGCGTCGTCCACAGGAATGTCCTAGCAGCACTATGTGAGTTGGACTACTCCATGTATAACTGGTTTCATGAGGCATAAGAGCACTAAACTGGGGAGAGTCATAGAACTGTAAGTTTGTTTTCTGGTGGCTTATACTGTAGATGGTCATAACCCATTGTTATCAGTTATATGGCCAAGTCCGGTCATGAAGAAACATGGCCATCTTGGCTGGCATGACATAGTCCAGTTCTTGAAATTGAGATGGGGTAAGGAATATTGTTCCATTTATCAGTCCATAATTCTGATATGCGAGACTGTAACTGATTTTTGTTGCTGGTCTCCATCTCGCTGCCCAAGAATGATATGGTGCAAACCTTGTGTGTAAACCTTGTGTGCAAACAATGTTTCTGTCCCCCAAGCCTTGACTAACTTCTGTCCATAATTGGCATGTCTGACATGTATTGCAGGAATGACTACCAGAGAAAATTACACATGCTGCCTGGTTGTCAGACAGGTCTCACCCATGATTGAAATCTGCAAGACAAAATAGAGCAGATCCTATATACAGTACATTTAGTGTAGTGAGTGTCTGCTTTGAACTTGTAAGAAACCGTGCAGGGCTACCCACTAAGACAAACACTTATAGAGGAGTGCATGTGACCTGTACATGTAGAAAATTATCCTCAGTATTAATGATTAGAAGTGAAACACTAAATAAACAATTTGAGTCACATATGATCTGCAGGCATGTGATTTTGATTGTCTGTCCAGGTAGAAGCACTTAAGTGTCGCTTATGGTACTTACTTGAACAAGCTGGAAGCAAAAATACAATTCTAGTAAGAACTTACTTGTAGAAAGGCCAATTGCTTAGTTGACTATACATATAAAAATCACTCAAGCATTGCCTATAATAACACTACATGAGCTTAATGCTACTGACTAAACCATGTACAGAAAACTGTACTTATCCAACGAGAGAGGAATCTACATAGTAATATAAACAAATTTCCTGTATTATACAGAAAAGCCTGCACATAAAAAAGTAACAGAAGCACCATATAACATAAGTGCTACAATATCCATTACAAAACAATTTACCTGCAGGAATAGGCCCAGTAACATTCTATACATGTCATGTAAAATCCATAAAGTGTCACATATATGAATATCAAGTGCTAGTGGATCGATTAATGAAGGCAATGAAGCTAAAAGATATATCAATTCACAATAATACCTGTAGGAAGGCTCTCACTGATGGCCTGTAGACGAAAATTCAGTGAAGTTTGGTGCCCAGATGCTAAATGCATTGTTATAGAAAACCTGTATGTATGCTGTCATAGTGAAGATTATACAGGTTAAGACTTTTCTAAAGCCAACTACAGACCTACACGCATGTATAAATTAAAACTATAGTCAGAACTATTGTGAAGTCACATATACTACCCGTGCAAGTACATAAATACTGTCAAGTGATGGCAAAGTGATTTAATTGAAATGGAAGAACTCTGTCATCATCAGGTGAAAGAAGTTGGAAATATACAATGAGTGTACTTCCATTTGAAGTAAAGACTCCTCCAACTTGTAAGTATAGAACTTCCAGAAACTTGGTAGATGATTTTTGCGAGGTCCCTCTTGGCGAAAGTGTGCTACCTGGCACAAGCAGAAGTATTGATTGAGATATTCATGAGAGCTGGTTAAAATCCCTGTACCTAGGGGAGATCACTTTGCCCAACAACCCTAAAGGTGGGCTATTATTTTTTAGCTTTTTAGCTAAATTATTTTAAACTGGGAGGGTTGGATTTGCAATGCAGTAGTAGTTCTCCTATGGTATTATGATTAGGTAACCTAATCAAATAAGAAATGTGTTTCCAGTCATTGAAATGTCCGTTTTTCATTGTCAACCCTAGCACTTTTTCTATCCAGTGTTTATTAAAAGGAATTTAAATTTTTTTCTTAAATTCCTGAAACAGACCTGTGCATTGAATTGAGCTGGTTTTGCCCAGTACTTGAAGCATTTAGGACATGATATACTCTTCATTATAATAAATATAATGTTCAATAAAAAAAAACAACACAATACCTACCTACCCACCCTAATTTTAAAACCAGTGCAACAGGAAATACACCAGGGGGAGGGGGGGGGCCTTAATTGCAGAGTGCTGAAACAATCTTCGATATTTTTTTGGGACAAAACATTTTCAAATTAGCTGCTGTGGTGGATATTCTGGATGCCCGATTTTAACCATTTTCATTTTGGACCAAGTAGGTATCATAAGTCTATTGTGAAAATCCAAATGTTAATAGCGCCATCCATTTGGAAGAAACAGAGATCATGTTGAAAAATATGTACCCACAGATTCTAACGAATGGAATTTAAATGTGACCTATACCTGATGCATGGAATTTAAATGTGACCTATACCTGATGCATGGAATTTAAATGTCACCTATACCTGATGCATGGAATTTAAATGTCAACTATACCTAATGCATGGAATTTAAATGTCACCTATATTTGATGCATGGAATTTAAATGTCAGCTTTTTTTGGTACATTGAAATTCCAACCTGAACATTTTCATGATGCACAAAGAACTGAGTTTGGCATCACTCTTAATTACCCTTAATTTGCCTCTGGCATAATTTCCTACTGAGCGTGCAGTGTCCATAACAAATTTGGCACTTTTTGTTTAAACTTATTTTTGAAGTTTCCTTATCTAAAGACCCTAAATTCATTTTTTGGTTATAAACTGATATTGCATTGTTGATCAGTGGTTGCATTAAAAGGTCTGACCCTCACAAAAGTTGGCACAAGTATTTCCTAAAACTGATACATATACAGAAGGCAGATATTAGTTGAACAAATGTATTTAATATATAGATTATAGTGTAGGGAATCTGTGATAGACTATGAAATAAACAGTAATTCTGTGGAAATTCCAGAAGGGAGATATCCATTGAACCAATGTATTAAATGTATAGACTTCTGACCTTATTAATCTGCTGATGTCACACAGACATGATGCCATGAAAGCCCTATCCTGGATCTAAGTAGAAGAAATAGACTGAAGAAATAGATTGGGGGAGGGGGTAACCACTGGTAACAGCAGCATAAATGGAAGCATCAGTCATCAGACAAGTTTAAATTGCTTTTTCATGGTTATGTTTAAGCCTGCTGTTGACAATGCTCTAAAAGGTTTTGCAATTGTTAAAACACAAATGACAATAGTATTTATTAGGCCACCTGTGCTTAGTAATTGACAATTACTGTGCAAACATCTAATACTGTGGTCTCAATTAAGAATGCTTGTACAACAGAGTGCCCTATATTCAGAATGCTCATATCATTGTACAAGCATGTGTATCAAGAAAACAACTATGGATATCTACTTACATGTAAAGCAAATCTTGGCTTCTCTATCACAGCATGAAATGTAATAGGGACTTTCCATTAATCAACATAAGAGATACATAAAATAATAATTATAATAAAAATAACATTTTATGAGCAGTTCGATGAAAATGTCTTATACAGCAAATCATAAGTTAATGAATGATGAATTAAACCAACATTAATTCCTATCAATCCCAGCAAGAAATGAATGAGAGAACAGTGTGGTAGCCATGACAGTATTTGGAAATATGTCAGTGACAAAAGTAAATGGCAAATTACCTGTTATTTGAAGTTGAAAGTTTCTCATTCAATTTAGGTTTATGTAATTTTTAATAAAGTCAACACATGCTTACAGCATACAAACCACAATCTCTACTGTTATCCTACCAGTTCTAATGATAAATAAAACATTATTTACTTCACTTCACTTTTTTCCAGTTTTCAGTGTTTTCTCAATATCAAAATATCAAATTAGTTTACTTCTTTCTCCAACACTGTGACCTAAATAATTCTACACTGTGACCTAAATCATTCTATCACAATTGATTGTCATATAGGCCAGGTCTAAAATGTGAAACTTGCATAAAATAAGTGTCCACATTTTCTTAAACAATTGGATCTCAAAACAATCTTAAGTTCATGTTATCAATGGAAAAATGCAACTTATATGATAAAACTGTATCACTTATTTAATATGTAATGTTTATATTTATATATGTGTGATGCAATAAAACAATGATCCATGATAATTATGCCTCACTGGTCTCCTACTGCACAAGTTCAAAGTATGCCAAAAGTTGGGTTCATTAGGATTCAGGTTTGCTTTTGGAATATATTTGTGTGTTTGCAAGTCAATGTTGACTGCTACTTTTCAAACTCACAATGAAAGTGGCCTGGTCAACAAAATAATGAATAAAAATTTTAAATGTATTCATTTCAGAACCAAAATGAAAACTGGATGCTGACATGAACTAGAGATAAGTGATCTCCTACTACCAAATTTTAAATGCATTTTTACAAACGTAAGATCTTATGAAAAATAAAAATATAATTCGCAAAATATTGTCATGAAATAAAATTGCTGTGGCATAGCCATTTTTTTACATGGCTTTTAGTAGTACCATCAGATCATTGCAAGACATTTCTATTTTTACCACCTTAACACAGGGGGTTCCTGTGGTTGCTTACAATGTATCTATAAATTATAAATGCACTGTATAGTTTGCCGACAAGTAGTATATGTGATATGTATAGTACATATATCATTTATCATTAAAGTGTAAGCAACGATACGACTACGAGACCTTGTGACCCTTAGACTTGATCACTGACATTTAAATAAAAGCCATGGCTAGGTATTTACCATCATCACAGACGCTGTATGGTATCAAGCAAGATCGGATTACATACAGTAATTATATAGGTAATAAATAATATCAACAGGGAATATGTTTAGAAGGTTGCCCGGACTTTTGTTTCATGCATAAGTTATACATCGCTGACGTGAACCTCGAAATTAAGTAACGCAGAGCCATCGTTTTCAAAAAGAAATGAACTGAATAAAAGTAGTGTTCTTGAAATTATAATTAATTGTTACGCTTTGATAATATGCAAATGTTACCCAATGCCAGGTGGCGGCATGGGGGGTAAACCACCACTTATTCCATGTTTAACAGCCTGGCGTTGAAGAGCTGACATTTTTATTTGGTTCTACTGAGAAAAACAAAACATAGTTACATGTTCCGGTTGAAGTACGTAAGATTAGCATATACCGCAAAAACAATAAACAGTCAAATCCAAAAATATAAAAGGTAAAATAAAAGAAGATAAATTAAAATAATATCATAACGTATTCTTTTCACTTTCTAGTGAAATACGATTTACCTATGAGAAGAAATGTCCACGCTTGTACTGGTTTAGTATTTCCACAATAAAGGAAACTATCCAATGATAAAATCCAACACACAACGGTAATTCAAGTGTAAATCCATGCAGAATCCATGAATAACAACATTACAAATTAAATGCAACAATTATTTAACTTTATATGAATTTTAAATGCAAAATGAGCAAAGAAATGTAACTATATAACAACTATTATTAATATTATTATTTTTATTATTAAAATATTACAGATTTAAAGAAAGTTTAACTGTTATTATATTCTTATGTGCGTACGAGAAATATGATCAGCAACAACATTTTGTGAATGTTGGTCCATATTGGCTACCATGAAATGAAATTGCAACCTTGACCTTGTAAGAAGATGTATGTCACCATCAGTATATGATCTATAATCATCAAACATCAGACGATACGCTAATATATTTCGTAACCAAAGCCAATGCAGGTATAGCATGTTCGACTGGAATTTTTTATATGATGATCAACGTAATTTCATGAACTTTACAAAAACGTGATCTTCATTCTTTTTCATCGTAAAGTTATACAAAATATTGACATTTTAGAGGAAATTGTGCTGTAAGATATTTGAATCCTTACTGCTACAGCTTTACATCTGTAAACAACCGCTAGACGGCGTGTGTCCAAAATTATTCGGAAAATCCCTTTTGCCGCGATAATATAGAGCCCGCGATAATACAGCGTAGGACTATATATATATATATATATATATATATATATATATATATATATATATATATATATATATATACTTATGGTCTTATAATAAGTAACAAGAAAGAGTTAAAACCAAAAGGTTTTGTATTTAAAATATAATTTATTTCCCTAAAATACTAAGTGAGAAATTAAAAATTACTTAACGTATGAAGAATGAAATTCTAAGCATTCATAATTGTTCTATCAGTTCCAAAAGTATCGAGAAATCCGAATGAGTTCCAGTGATAGTCCGAATGACGTACAGAAATGTTCAGTTGTACCAACTGTACAGAAGATTTACTACGATATAATCCTAAAATATATTTCAAATGAATTTACAGTAATTACGTAAAAGCTAGTATATATACAAATGCCGTAAATAAATGTTAGAGAACTATAGTTTCAACAAATGATTATTAAATAAACGGATCCTCTCAATACTTTGGTGATAGCTTAACTGTGCAGTAATATTATTCATATTTGACAATGTTTTTAACTTTTCAACCAGCATACGCAAACAATATAGAGAAAGTTAACCTGAAGCTTTCGTCCTCACGTTAAGGACTTTATCAGCAGACTGATTTAATCTGCTGAACAGGGACGGGGGCCGTTACAATCTGCCGCATATCTGGGACAATCTGTAAACATGGCTCACCATTGCATCGAGCGATGTTAACAGTCAGTAGTAGTAAATTAGTCTGCTGATGAAGTCCTTAGCGTGAGGACAAAAGCTTCACGTTAGCTTTCTCTTTTGTGTATGTTGGTTGAAAAGTTAAAAACGTTGTCAAATTTGAATTCCCTCTATATAACTGAATATCTTCTATGACTGGCAATAATATACTATACAAAGAATACGTTATTCACCGTAATAATTATCATATATAGATTGCCAATACGCAATACATAGCGTCGTATAACACTAGTTAATCAAGAATTAGGTCACCCTGACCTTTCAAAATGTATGTCCTGAAATCCAATCAACTGATGTTTACCAGGATTTAAGAGTACTTCTCTGCTTTGAAAGCCATGGATAGATCTGAGCACGATGATTACACGAGAATGAGAATTAGTAGCATTTAAAATATTAACTAAATAAACCTTACAAATTACATACATACATATATACATCCATACATACATACATACATACATGCATGCATATATTGTTACATGCATGTAATTAAATTGATTGTGTGTTAGTTTTAAAATTCTTTTTTATTATATTTTTGTTTCATTACATTTTACTGTAATGATTATTTTCACGGGATTAGATATTTTTTTCCAGTAAATTCAGTTTATTTAGAACGTAAAAGCTATTACATAAGCACTATTTTTAGCTCACTCTGGTACATAGATTTTGTAAACATCGAGTGATAACGATTGGCTATTTCTAAGGTCATTTCGGCCCGCATGTTAGCTGGATTGTAAACAGCCTTTTTATATATATATTTTCGGCGTGAGAATTCGATCCTTGGATAGGGCTATTCTTGCATATGTGATAAATGACATTTTTTTTTTATTACGATTTTCAAATTAGTAAATCACGTAGCCTATCACGTGAAGTACCATGTGATCTAAAATCGCGTTTTAAACAGACGCTCTCTAATAGATTTAGTTAGTCGTATGTTCTACACCTTGAAGGTACAAGGTGTTTATATTGTTGAAGCCAGATTGTTTTTGAAGTTCATTTGTTTTTGGAATTTAATAATTTATTCTCTAGAAAACTAAACAAGTGTACTTTTTTTATAAAAAGTTCTGGCAGAAAGAAATTCAGTGGAAATTTATTCTGGAGTTCTATACGGAAAAAAAACCTGTGACTCAATCGAGGATCTGTTACCACCAGTACAACGACCTAATCTGACGTCATCGCCTCCATATTGGAATTTCATCGAGATTCGAACTCGGATTCTATTAGAACTGTTTAGTGATAGGACTTGCATTTTTCAATCTTAGGATTAAATTTTGGTGTATATTCACAAACCGTAAGTCCTATTTCCAATTTTTACATTGTTTTCTAGGGAAATATATTATTTTGTTAAAATTTACAAAGCTTGTTGGCTTCACTCTTTTCTCTTGTTTTTTTAGTACGAGCCTACACATAACAATATACATACATACAGACATACACCGGCAATTGATATCGGATGAGGAATAGGAAGTAAAAAAAGTAATTGCAAGTGCACTTTTCACACCGTGCAGACATACATATTATTTTGAAGTTATGTATTCCGTTTTCTCAGAACTTTCGTTTGATAGTAATGGAAACTAATGCACTGAAATAACATGTACAATCTTATTTAAAGATCATGGAAATCTTATTTAAAGAGCATGGAAATATAGCCTAGTGTAAAAATAATAGGTGTAAAATATTTCAAAGATAACAGAGAAAAACCGATAGGGCAAATGGAGAAACAAAATACAAAATCTCATAATAGAAAGATCGCGTTCAAGAAACGAGCTGAAACTAGCTGTTACAATCAAGGAGATTCGCAGATTAGAGACAAAAATCAATAGAGAATTGTACGTGTATGTGGGAAAACAGTAACCAGAGGTAAATAGTGTTTATATGAGAAAAGCCCTTTTCATACTATGTTTTTCATTTAAATAGTCGGTTAGCAAAAATCTAACACTTTATTATAGTTAAATGGGCACAGCTAGGTTTCTTAATGTACTCAGACAAGTTACTGCTTTTGAAAAATTGACATAACTCCAGTCCAGAAATAGCAGTCTCTACTTCTCACCTGCCTCCACTTCCAATGATGGACTTCGGATGAAGCAATGCTTAACAACTTCTATAAAGAGCCTTACCACTGTAGTGCAACTCAGTTGAACCCTGATATTTCATACAAATTCACTGAGATTAAAATAACCTAACTGAAAAAGATTTTATTCATTCAATATTTTGACAGCTACACTTGAAACTTTGACATATACGACTCTATGTAAAGATACAGATCAAAGTGAAATGTGAACGTTTTGGAAAAATCAGATAAACTGGGCAGTGTGATGACATTTTGGAAAAATCAGCTAAACTGGGCAGTGTGATGACATTTTGGAAAAATCAGCTAAACTGGGCAGTGCGATGACATTTTGGAAAAATCAGCTACCTGGGCAGTGTGATGACATTTTGGAAAAATCAGCTAAACTGGGCAGTGTGATGACAAAATCTTGTTGTGGTATTTACCACTGACGTTTAATATAAAAACGCACAAAAGCTGGTCAAATTAATTTACGCTTATTTCTAGATATGAAAACTGTTGTAAAATACCTTTACCCTAGGATGATGCATTCAAAATCAAATAACAAAGAAATAATTAAATATACAACCATATTAAAATCCGTCAAAAGCATCACTGGAGATACCTGATGATATATCAAACAGTATGCTTAATAGATTATGAACTGGATGAACATCGGCTGTTGTGTTAACTGCTCAGAATCATAAATATCAACACGGAGCATATACTGTTGAATACTGGACATGGGTTGTGTTTGTGTTTTTGGATTTTTAACTTAGCTTTAACAATTTTTCAGTCATATCGCTACGATGTCTGCTGTGTGACAGTTTATAGTGATACCTAGCACTCGGGCATCATGCCGCAGACATGTTGCATCATTTACCACCCAGTCACATTATCCTGACAACAGGCCGACCAATCCTAACACTAAACTCTTAATGCTGAGCGCCAAGCGAGGCAGCTGTTAGTACCACTTTTATAAGTGTTTGGTATGACTCGGCCGGGGTCCGATCCCGCGACCTCCCACATCTCAGGCGGTCGCTCTAACCACTAGGCCACCGGAGTATATAAGGATGGTGCACCTTTTGTACACGTTTGTAGCTCTTCACAGAACCAGTCAACACGTTGGACACACTTCTTTCTACAGTAAAGCCACTGTCTGGCAGAGAAAGGCATTTTAAGACTAAATCAAAGCATTAGACCATATATGTCTGCATCTTATTTGCACGTGTACAATAAACGGCATCCTTTACGTCGACTGTTTGGATACTATCAGATACTGCTAAAATGCTAATGGAGAATTTAAATTTAGAACAGCAAGGTTGAGACATTGATGAAAAACACCATGGTGAAGTTCCTAAAATACATAACATATTCTAAATTGAACATGAACTATGATGACGGCGATGACGGTATCGATTTGTTACAGAGTAATGCGGTAAAGGAAATGGGTAGAAACGTTAGATAAACAACAATCAACTTAAAACCAATGACGTTTTAAAATTGTAATTCAACCCTACCATCGTTATTGTTATAGCATAGGGCAGCTTTTTTCCCCAAAAGCTGGTAAACAATCTATATAATCACGATTTTTGGTTCACTTGTAAATTTAAATTTTGTGTATAACGCTCTAGTGCAGGAATAGGAAAATATATGTTGCCCACTTAAAAAATTTTAAGTAGTACAATCTTCAACCATGCACAATAAATGATCTCACAGAGAAGAAACTTTTTACAAAAATATTCCAGCACATTTGGTGAACACTCGTGAAGGGAATAGCAAAGGATCATTGACAGCAACAAGAAAAAGGTCATTGCGGACGAAAAGTATCATCCAATGTAAAAGTATACCTTTGAGAGTGTAAAGTTCTGAATGGAACCAGGCCACTTAAAGTGGACACGAGCTGTCCGGCACAACATAAAATAATTTAAATTATTTTTTTCACAACATTAGTAATTAGCAACGAACTCTATACTTAAATCTTGCAAGCTAAATGAACCAATAATAACGAATATTTGACCAACCTATTCCAAAACAAATGAGAAAAATATTGTCAGCTCCATAAATAAGTCTAGAAAAAGAATTAGGACGTATAAACAAGCCAAATTTAAACATGATCATAATGAAAAGACTTAAAGATTCATTTCAAGAATATTTAAATCTACACAGATTTTAATGCGGAAACACATCACTTGAAAACTTTTACAATTTGGTTTCTAAAAGTACAGCTAGACTTAACAATCAAACTAATGAGACTACCTACTGAAGGAGTGGAAAAATGAATAGAGAGAATTTTTCCATAGAACAAGACGTATGAACATATTAAACGGTAGCATGGATGTAGAACGTTTATTTGATATTTTGCGTACCAGTTTTTGACAGAAACTAGGCAAATATACGACCATGATCACTAGATAAGGAGTGTATAGAGGTCAGAGGTCATAGCAAAACTCGAGGTGGAAATAGCACGATACCACAGAGATACGTTTCTTTGGACGTAGATGTTAACATAAATGATGGTGAGTTAAGTGAGACAAAACAAGCAATTTTATATCATGTCAAAAGGCAAGAACAATTTACATGATTCTGCCATGAGCAAGTACGTGATAGTAACATAAAAAAAAAAAAATAAAAAAAATCATAAAGGCAAATTATATGTACACGACCTTTTCAGAGACAGCCTGTTTTATATCTCTGGCAAAACTATTTGATACATGATTACAATGGTACAAAACCTCCGGCACCAAAGCTATTTAATACATTATAAAATAAACACAATAGTTTAAAGATTAGGTTTAACGATACACATAAGTGTCCTTTATGATCAGCAGTAGTTAATGGGGCTACTTTAGCGTGAATGGGAATTAGCATTACAAGACCCCCCTGGGCCACTTTGGCGTCAAAATTTATAGCGTCAATGGGAATTAACATTGCAAGATCCCCCTGGGCCACTTTAGCGTCAATGGAAATCCCAATCAAAAAGGTCGTGGGCTACTTTGGCGTCAAGGGAAATTTAACATGGGAAATTTAACATGGAGTGAATGGGGAATTGAACATAGCGACAAGGGATTGGGCCACTTTAGCGTCAATGGGACCTTAACGTTAAAAATAGGTATATCAAAATTGGCTTCAATGGGAATTTAACATAGGAATGTCACCTGGAGGTCAATGGGAACTGAACATGGGTGGCATCATGGGGTTTATAGGGTCAAAACTATTTATAGGGTGAAATTTACTTGTAGGGACAAAGGGTTGATAGGGACACATATGGACATACGTAAACAAACAAATACACATCCAAGCACACAGAAAAGAGGACAGAGATGTTCCAAAGAAAGACTCAGAGACAGAATAGAGACTCCAATAAGAAAAGTCTGTTGTATGGGTACAAAACATTTATTCAGTTATATACATGGGCTCTCTGGTCTGTGCTATGGTCTAAGCACTATCCATTTAATACATACAAATTTGGGACATGGAACAAACCTATTTACAAGTTATTTAGTTCTTGGTTCTAGTAAACTACTTTTAAAATTAAAGTTCATGCCTTCAAAAAAAAAAACAACATATACAACGTATATACATTTCATAAAAGAATGACATTTTTCATACTACAATTAATGTCCATTTTTGATAAAAAGCTAAAACAAAACAAGTAACAAACAATCAAATAGGACAAAATTTGTACTTTTCTTTTTATCAGTTACGTACGTTGTTTTTAAATCTGGTCAGCTACTACTTGTGTCCCAGCGTAGATGTTTTCCATCACGTACTCCCTTTCATCTGTAGATCTGTTGGTATATCCATCGTGCTAGGTACACTTAAAGCAGATCAATGGTGGTTATTGTCTTCTTCCCATGGAGGTACAACGTATGCCATATGAATGGTCACTTTTCCATCGGTGATGTCAAATTTTTCTCTCATCGTCGAAGCAATAGCCCTCAATAGTTTGGAAGAAGTTAATTCTGCAGGTGTGCTAAACCCGAGACATACAGGAGAGTTCAAACTGTCGTGATACATAGATAGGCTCAATCGACCTCGAGTTTTGTCTTGACACTGACGTTTGAGTTCCTCTAGCAGTGAGTCGAATAAGTCCGTAATGAAACCTGCTGCTTCCTCGGCTGGAACGTCAGGCGCAAAGTCTTTAAATTTCACCGTGTAGGTGTAAGTTGTCGTCCTATATTTTCTCGAAGTCGCTGTCTGAATCATTTGGATGCTAAAATACTCCTTTAGGTCTACTGAATCCTTTCCTTCTTGGACGCGCTTTGCTGTGAGGGTATGGTAGTGAAAGTGGTCAATGATGTTTGTTCCTTCTCTTTTTTCATCTGCGTAGAGTGATTCATCTTTCTCGGCGTTTGTCCTTGCAATGAAATGTCGTTCTTGGAAGTCGTCCCTTTCTTATTCTGGGTGATATCAGCATGTCCATAAGGTAAAGTCTTGTGGTCTAGAAGTCGCACTTGTTGCACGTAGTTTGCCATAGCGTTAGTAAATAAACAACTAAGATGTGGTACTGCATTGGTGATGTGATCGTGAGGTACAGCATTGCACTCGAGTTTCTCGTTGGACTCGAGTCTTACGCTCGATACTTGCTGTTTGAAAGTATTCATCTTTCTCGCTTGGCGCTTGTAGTGACAATGAACTATCGGTCTTGAACGTTGTCCCTTTTTATATGCTGGCCAATATCGGCGTGACCGTACGGTAAAGTGAAGTGGTTGGGAAGCCGAACTCGCTTCTGGTACACGATTTGATAAACTTTTTCCAAGGATCGACTGACGATTTGGTGTGTGTGTAAACGTACAATCTTGTGCGGTTCGTGGGTGGTTAATTTCACCGTGTAGGTGTATGTCATCGTTCTAAATTTAACTAAGTTTTACACAATACTTAGTCAAATTAAATTTTTTCTAATCAAGATGAAAAGATGACAGGATAGGATGACAGAACACAAAAGACCAGTGAAGAAATAAATTCGTTTGGTACCTCATGAAGATTATTTTTTATAATCTACTAGCACCAAAAGTGCCTTGCAGAAAAATTTAGAACGATGACATACACCTACACGGTGAAATTAAATGGTTTGCGTCAATGGTTGCTATTTATTTGTTAATTAAATTTTAGGGGCGTACGATATCTGTGTAAGCGAAACCACTTACACAAGTGTTACTGCATTGGGTGACAGTAAAACGGACAGTACTTTAGTCTGGAGTGTTTTGAGAGATGGGCAGACAGAATTAGCATTACTGGAAGAAAGAAAGAATGGTAAAAAAAAAAAAAAAAACGTAGGACACCATTTTTGGGTCTGTTATTTTTTGCGGTATTATAGGACAAAGGTAATTAACACAACCACACATTCTATGTGAGAAATGTTCATTGTTTTCATTCATTCATCAATTTTATAGATCCCAAATTTAAGAGATGTCGTGTGTTTCGTAGCACACGCTACCAACAATGTTGCAAAGTTTTTCACAAATATAAGGGCGGGGAAAAAAGCAGCACCAAAACGCGCCTTGTTCTATCGACAGTCTAAACTGAGAGAAAATAGGTCGAACATTGTTACATTTTTCTGAACGAATGTTTTGGTTTTATAATTCAGAGTTAACCATAGGCAGGGTTATACAGTGTAATGTCACTCGAGTCATTCTTGAAAAAGCCGTGTGTTTGTTGCCTTTCTGAAAGAAAACGGTAGATCTTATGTTAGAAATTTTTTCTGTGACACATTGCAGTGCCAAATTAGGATAAGGCTTAGATATCTGAATTGTACAAGCTCAAGGCAACTCAAGATTTTATTTCATCCAACGATTTACTGATGAAAGATAAAAAAATCGTTCTACAATTTTTAGGGTTAAGTTTTAGAAACAAACATTACATGACAAACGGAACAGTTCACGTAATGATGGTGACTACTGATCACAGTTTTGGAGGTATCTTTTAACGGGAACGGATGCCATTTGATTTCAATCAAAATTACTAGGAGAGAGAGAGAGAGAGAGAGAGAGAGAGAGAGAGAGAGAGAGAGAGAGAATGTTATTCCTACTTTTGAAAATATCACGACTCTTACGTTTGTATGGCATATTTTCCTTACGAAATTTCAAAAACACACATCTCATTGAAATAATTGCTCCTATAGGAAAAACCCACTATTGTAAAATATCACAAGAATGAATTGGAGACAGCCTACCAAAATCATTGTCAAAAGCGTCGATGTAAAGTTCTCACAGAATAATACATCCAAACGTGCCGTGATGTATTTTGCAATAAGACTGAAATTTCCACGAGTCATCCATGGTACGATTGTTTGTGCATTAGTTTTATTGTTTGTAAAGTGATTAATGGACAGGTACAGAATAACACGTCTGATCTTCTCGCTGTGCGAATACCGATTTGAAGCTAAGGAGGTGTAAAATACCGGTTAGCCAATGAAGTCACTTACAATGAGTGATGCATTTGTTTGGTTCTAAATTCAAGGCAGGTAGTGTAGTGGTCAGGGGCAGACTGAAGGAGATTCAAAGCTAAGGTGGTAGAAAATAGGTGTAGCCAATAAAATTACTTCTAACGACCGACGCATTGTTTTGCCTAAGCTCTTGCATTTTTACCACTGCAGTGCAGACGGACTGGAGTGTGAACTTTCAATCCTGTATTGTGTGCCGTAACATTTCTTCTTGCCACATCAAATACTTAACTGTACCATTATTGTTCGCGTTTTGAAACTGATTAAAAAAAAA
>JAECUM010011026.1:0-90142 GCA_016617855.1 Megalonaias nervosa | reverse complement strand
GATTAACAATGCCTTTTGAACACACCAATGGATCACGGACTAATTCAGAGTATGTTCGATTTAATGGCTCAATTTAAGTATTATCATCAGTTAAATAGTAACATTTCAAACATGAAAGGAATGTTTAAAATATGTACAACAGCAAATTAGCCATCATAAACAATAGTGACTGTGGTTCTAGTAGGGGTAACTGATCGTCAACTGTGAAGTAAATGCTTAAGATTAAATTATTTTGTGTGATTTAAACACATTACAAGTACTGATTTTTTTTTAATGCATAAAAAAGCAAATATGCTGCTTATCTACAACTCCGCTACTGTAAAATCTGATAATGTAGATATACTGTAATGGCTGTAAAACTTGGGACACAAAATTGGCAAGATCAACACAAGTCACACAGAAGCTCCTTCGATAACCACATCAATACACAGTTATAAACTACAATGAATGTTTTTGCTATTAATTTGCATGTGCATATTTTCCATTTTCTCCAACATGAAATTAAATAAAAAGACTTCTTAATTCATTGGTCAGTTAGAGTTTACCCAGGAGACCACACTGTAATGATAGTCCCTTAATAAACATAAAGTCTCTTTTTTTGACATTACGATCAATAAAATACATCAATCAATCAGTAAAAGAAAATGTCACTGGTGTCCCTGGTCCTACAATGTAAGACATATCACATGTTATTTATGTTTTAGTGCTACCTCCTACTGCCCAAATAATGGCCTTGTGTAGCGTGTTCCAATGTCGCTTGACATCGGATTGAATAGTCAAAGTTTCAGGAATATCTCACACATTTGGCAGCATATATTAATACTCTTCCACAACTGTAAGTGTAATTAATATACTTACTATGATGTCTTTATCCTGGTGGAATCAAAATCTGACACTAGTAAATGGATGCCTTTTCACGTTCTGTTGACTTACATTTGAATTTGTTGAAATGCGACAATAGCTGAGATTTGAATTTGGTGAAATGCGACGATAGCTGAGGTATGCCGAAGAATATTGGTTTAAGTGGGGCTATGTTTCTTGAATGAAACGAAACGTTACTTACTCTTCCAATAATTCATTCTGTCAGCCAAAACACAAATTCACTATTTATTGTTTCAATATAACAAAAGAAATATACTTTATGATCACTATGAAGAAAAAGCACACCAAAATGGGATTATTTGGTAAAACAATTAGATACTCTTGTTTCATTAAACAAAAAAGGCCTTGCTGAAACCTACTTTGGCATTCCTCAGCTACCATTGCATTACAACCAACTGAAATGTATGTCAACAGAACATTAAATGAGTCCATTTGCTAGTGTCAGATTTTGAGTCCATCACAATAAAAACAGCAAAGTAAGTATATCAATAACACTTAAATATGTGGAGGAATGTCGATATTTGTTGCCAAGTATGGCAGAAGAATGAGAGGTCAAATTTTAACGTGATAGTTCTTACAATTTGACCTTTTGTTCTCCTGCCAGTGGAGTTGGGAACACGCTACACAAGGCAGTTATTTAGGCAGTAAGAACCATCACCCCTCAAAACAAAAATATCGGGTGATGTCTTACGTTGTAGAAGTATGCTGTCCCAAGACTTATACATGAAAAAATTAGTATAATTTAGGTCATATATTTATACAAAAGAAGTTTTTTTTGTTTATGATCCTTTTTTTTTTAAATGCTCCGAGAATATATAAATAATATATAAAATATATTTCACGTATTATTATGTAAAGGAGTAAACAGACGCGGCGGGCAATGGAGAGATTCCGATATGGAGTTCAAGTAGTTTGCACTGTTGAAGAAATGACACCTGAAAGAATGAGTGAAATAAATTCGTCACATTGTATTAGAATTTGAAACTACAGGTAGACAAACTAAATGCACACATGGTAGATCATGAACTCGCTACTGCAAAATGTCACTAAGAAGTAAATTTCTGGCCTGCACCTACCTTTAGATTCAACACTCTCTCCACTCATATCCAGCAGGAGGAGATAATGACTCTATATTCTGCCTTTACGAGAATGCAATATCAAACATAAGCGCAATGGCAATTAAATATTGCTATAAAACGTCAAGGCCTCTTTGTTTAAAACATGTCCTCCGCATAAATTATAAATCTCGCGTCGATAACGTTTTCTCTCGCGCAATCCGCGTCAGGAAGCCAGACTGTACCTAGACATATCCTTTTATTACCAGTATCACTAAGAAGAGTCTTGAATACCCGACAGATTTTCTAAGGGAAGTTACTCTTGTTGAATCTAAGGGGGCGCTCACCAGTTATTATGTACTTTTGAGACAGTGACGTATGTGTGTGTGATTTAGATTTTTAACGTAGCTTTAACCATTTTTCAGTCATATCGCTACGATGTCTACAGTGTGGCAGTTTATAGTGATGTACTGGGGCATCATGCCGCAGACATGTACCATGATGTCCCACCCGGTCGCATTATCCTGACACCAGGCCGACCAGTCCTAACACTAACCTCTTAATGCTGAGTGCCAAGTGAGGCAACTGTTAGTACCATTTTTGTAAGTCTTTGGTATGACTCAGCCGGGGATCGAACCCACGACCTCCCGCATCCGAGGCGGACGCTCTAGCCACTAGGCCACCGGAGCGGTCGAGTGACGTATGTAAGGTGAAGTTGTTTGTATTTAAAACACGCACAGTGTAGAGAATGTTGGCATACCTCTATGCTACTTTGATGTAATGTGGCTGACATTTCTTTGGATATTGTACTTTTGGAAATTGTAAATGATCTTAGCACACTGCTAACTAAAATGACTCCTCCCTTGTGCTCCGAAATCAGCCTGAATTTGTCTGAAGTACACTAGCCTTAGCAGCTATTAAAATAGGGAAAATGAATTTTTCCAGACTAGACAGTACCAGCTTCTGAAAGTGCAATGAATGAATTACCAAATATGTAAAATGTCATCTGGCTTTTTACAATTTACCTCTGAAGTTCAGGAAGTGAAAATGACCAAGTGGAGCTAGCAGTTTTTTTTTTTGAAAGATGCACATCTGGAGTAAGGCCAAGCGGTATACTCTAGAACCCATATTACACCCATCAATCATACACCAAAATAAATGGAATTAAAGGTTCTTTGAACAATACTAAGATATACAAGGTCTTTTTTTAAATACCCAGTATAACCAGTGAGGAGACCCGGGGAAATTCTTTTTCTTTAAAATTCTATGCAAAATACGAAACTGTTGAGCGCCACCAAGTGCAAAAAGGACGCCTTACCGAGAAAGGGACCGGTTCTTTTTGCGAAAAGGACACCTTCTGCGAAACGGACTGAGGATGCATTCACTCACAGTTTCAGTCAATATTTATAGTTCGTAAATGAAATTAATTTGTGTATTTACTCATTTTACGTTAGTAGCTAATATACCTTTTTAATATAAAGTGTTAAAATCGGCCCTTTTCTCGACAAGGATTAACCGTCTGCGAACAGGATCCAGTACGTTTTACTAAAAGTATCAATCAAAATTTCCATTTCACAATTGAACTTAATCTTTGTAGTAACTCATTTTACATAGTATTTAATATGTCTTTTTAACATAAAGTGCTTAAATGGACCCTTTTCGGGAAACGGGTCTTTTTCAAAAAGAGAACTTGCTGTGAGCGAAATGGACCCAGTGCGTTTTTACTAACAGTATCAATCAATAATTCCATCTGACAATTAAATTATCCTGTGTAGTAACTCATTTTTACATAGCATTTAATACCTCTTTTTTTAATATAAAGTGTTAAAATGGGTACTTTTCGTGAAAAGGATTAAACGTCTGCGAAAAGGACCCAGTACCTTTTTACTAACAATATCAATCAATATTTTTTTTATTTCACAAATGAAATTATTCTGTGTAGCAAATCATTTTACACAGCATTAAATATATCTTTTTAGAGTAAAGTGTTAAAAATGGGCCCTTTTCACGAAACGGGTCCTTTTAATGAAAGAAACTTGCCATGACCGAAATGGACCCAGTACGTTTTACTAATAATATAAATTAATGATTCTATTTTGAAATGAAATTAATTTGTGTAGTAATTATAGGTTACTGCATTTTGTATGGGAAAATATGAACGAGTTTTTCGGATGGTTATACTGCACGACCTTGAATTGAAAACAAAAACAAAGAAGACGTAATGGCTTTAGTGTTGATGGTTCAGTTATAACTAGATTTATAAATATCTGCTTTTTAAAGATCAAAGTGCAGTGATTGACTACTGACAACCTGAAAAGATATTTTAAAAAATTCTTTTCAAGCATACAACACATCAGTCAAATTATACTTTTTTTTTTTCTGGCACAAAAAAAAAACACAAAAAAAAAACGGCAGTACTTTAAGAAATTATGTAAAACCTTGGGATCCATGCAATGAGTCTGTTGCCAGCTGCATTCGTATTATAGCAAGGCATGTTATGTATGGTTTCACTGTACCTCTCGATATATCGATCGGTCGACATTTTACTTCATAATGCGTGCGTTGCAAAACATATACACTAGATATAAATCATTTGTAAAGGGTTTGCATGCACGAGGGAAAAATAGTAAAGGCCAATATTCAGAATGGCTATAAATGGTGAAACGTAGTCCTACAATGAAAGACCTGGGCCTTGATATTTACGTTTTGGGCGTTGAGAACTAAAACATAAATAACGTGATACATCTTACAATTGTAGGACTAGGTGAAACGTCAGACTCCTGTGGTGAAATGCAGAACGTTAAGTCATTTTCGCGAAAAAGACCGGTCCTTTTCGCATTTTATACTTACCGGAATCACTGCACCAAGAGAATGGACGAAGAACGTGAAGTCCTAAAATCAATTTATTGTTTGCCTGGTGAATGCTGTATTGATGGTATGGGATATCTGTATTTCGCTCAGCTGAAAAGAACGCTTGAACATATTGGTACACAGCCATGTCATAAAGTAGAATTTGCCACGGTAATTTTTCAATAAAACTTGTTGCCAATGCTGAGTTGGCATGGCCATCTCGAGCAGTAGCGTGGGAAAATGGCCTGGCATTCCTTAAAGGTATGATAGTAAGCCAAACTTCGGACATGCATACAAATTCGAATGCCAGAGCTAAACATCGGTACCAAATTTATTACGCTACGCGAAATGTAGCTTGAAATATCAGCGTTTATTCTTAAATAGGTCGCGCGAGAAAGGAGAGGAGTATCCTTCCTGTAGTTATTATATATTAAATGTATGACAGGTAAATTATAAGCAATGATACGGGCCCCTGTGCAATGAGCCACAGCGTGGACAACCATGATCACTATATGCGGTCCATGATGGACGAAATCTTAGACTAATTTCCACAGTGGAAACATGGATTTTTCTAAATCTGCGATGTATGTACTTACCTAATAAAGTTTATTATTAACCTGGCCTTCAGTAATGTTGGTAGGCACATTACTAATTGCTATGAATGTACATCATTGCATATGTATACAATGCTGTCGAACATTTCTGCACACTTAAGGTTTCTGCCACCAATATTGAAGCAAAATGCATTCCGAATTCGACAGATTGACAAAAATAAAATACTGCAATGCTTACCATTTGAAAAGAGGCAGTTGTCACCAGAATATTCTGTTCAAAATAATATTAATTTTGGACGCACAGGATAACACCCCTGTGTTTTCGTGACTCGCAAGATATTGACCTATTATGCGCATAGCTTTGAAAAGATGTAATATTTCCATCGGGCTATGGAAATGAAATACATTGCTTTGGACTATTTCTGTCAGCATTTCAGTGGAATAATTAGGTCAGGTTTATAGGTGGTTGTACAAAATTCAACATAACATTGCCAATAAATATCAAGAGTTATTAAGCAAACTAAACAGATCTTGTAAAAAAAATTAGTGAAGTTCAACATTTTATAAAAAAAAAATAAGCTATTATGTTGAAGAGAAGCAACAATGAATAGAATATAATAAGTTTACAACATCTTGTTTATGGAAAATAAAATACCAAAGATTTAGAAACAGACTATATGCCGGGCAATTTCTTGAGAATCCCATTCTAGCAGCTCATTGACATTTTGGATAGAAGACGATTTTGTATGTGTGGGACAGCTGCTTGCAAATTTGGAAACTTGGTTTAAAATGCATTTTCGTTTTAAAGTATATATTTCCATATTTTGTATAATGTATTTATTTGTATTATTCTAACATATATATAGTAAATAGGATTTTCTGGGTTTAAAGTTCAAAAGGTCATGGAGTGGGTCTTCATGTTGACATTTAGAAATCACATTTTCATATGCGTTTAGGGTAGAAATGTGGGATATTTTTGTACACTTCATGAATATCACTTTCCTTAATTAAAGGATGATCATTCTTTCTTGATATAAATTGGATTTTCGCCCAGAACCAACACGTGATCCAATGTTTACAAGAATGTCATATCATTGTGTAGAATTACCCGACAGGCGGAATTGGCAGACATGGTGATATATATAGACAATTTTCCAAGATCTTTTTAAACTATTCTGAGGTTTATTTTGATGTGAGGGCACGGGTCTCTGACTCAGTGAATCAGCTGCTGGGATGCATGTGTTTAAGTTCCCAAAATACAGCATGTTTTGATAGGGTTATTTGTGCATATTTTGGGGGGGATGGTATCAATATGGATGTGTGTACTGTCTACTGTCAGATGCAAGCGTTAGCTGAAAAGAGGCTGTGAAAAGTATTTCAGACTTTAATTGTTCATAAATACTATGTGTTATACATGTTCATGTGATATTGTGATAATAAAGACAGTTTTGACAAAATATGTGTTTGTTAATTATTAGTTTCCTCTGACATTTCCAAAAACATTACATTCCAGACAGATCAGAATTGGACGTTACTTGTCTTCATAAAAATTAAAATAGCTGCTTTTATCATTGCAAGTATATAAAACTATGGATGTTTGGTACAAATTGGTGTATTCTGATTTCTAACCTGTTATAATTGTCTTGCTGGTTAGAAAAAGAATGTTAAAAAATTTTATTTTTATCACCCACTATTGCATGTGATGCATCAATGACTTGCCCTGTTATAGTACTGTCAGTAAATTAAATAGTAAGATGTGCATTGTGGAGTCATTTAATATTGTGTTTGAATAAAGAAAATTTAAATACTTTTATTTATTCAACATTTGACAAATTTAGGAATTTATAGACAAACTATCGATGTCCATCTGCATTCACTATTATGCGAGTGAAAATTTTGGTTCTATTTTCACCAAAACCCCAGACAGCTGCATACAGCATCCACTTTGCACATGGCATCCTGTTGTCAAAAACCATCATGTAACCGATCAGAGGTTGTTTGCAGTTAATCAGGATGCTTGCTATGGATGTCCATAAGATATTAATGTGACTGTTACATGAACCACTAAGTTACATGATACGTGACAAAATAAGAGAATTCTTTAAATGGGTAGCAAATTGACTTGACATAAATTGTTTATCTTTAATTACAAATATGTGATGACGATTAAAATGAAAGAATTCAGCGATAAAACACCAGTATCTTCTCGGCACTCTCAAGATGGTCATTTATGACTGACATTGAAAGCAGCCTCATGTAAAATGTATGCACTGGAAATGTTTGTCAATTTTACATTTTTGCGCTTAAACAGCTGTAATGATAATAAACATAACTGAAATCTTATACCAATTTATCCTATTGACATGCCTGAAAGTAATGTTAATAGTGACATTTGGTCTTTTTGCAGTACAATCAAAATTTTTATTCATGACCAACCTGCGTGCAAATCATGTGACATTGATGGAAATGTAGTCATAAAACTTTCTTACATTTTAGTGATTCTTGTGTATGGTTATTTTAAGAGGATAGCACTTACATACATCTAATTAGACTGAAATAAATAGTGATGTCTTTGTTCAGGAAAATTACACAATATAACATTAGCAGCAGAGGAGGTGAACAGACCATTTTTGTTTGAGACCTTATTTATGAAAAATAAGCCTTCCTACAAAAAGGAAATCTTAAAGTCAATAACGTTAAACCACAACCTCTAACTAGTTAGCTCATTTTGTTACTTTTCTCTGACGCGCATTTTTATTTTTTAGGAATGTTTCGTTTACGTGTTGGTCACTCAACGCTGGTCGTTCACCTCCTCTGCCGCTGTAAATTAAACAACCATTATAAATATTATCAATAATGATTGGAGAACCACACTCAGCTAGATTAGCTCGAGAGCGACTAGATGCAATCAAAAAATATTTACCCGTCCTTGATTTAGTTAAACAACAACTACAAGCTCGTCAGGAGTCTCAGGTGGAATTTGCAGAAGGTGCAGAACAATTATTTAAACCGATTGTCGAACCAACAAAGAAAATTGTTACAGCAACTGAGGCAACACAAAGAGCTCTTGAAACATTACCTGTTGATATTGCAGGCCATATTCAAGCAGCTCAACCACAACCACAACCACAACCACCAAGAACCAGAATTAAGATAATAGATAAATTTATACCTGAAGGTATTGCTGCTATCAAGGACCCACAGCAATTACTTGATATTGCCGCGTTTGGATATTATAAAAGACAAAAATATGTAAAACCAGAACATGTTAAATCTCTAAGCTCTGTCAATTGGATCAAGGATGTATATCGCATCTTTACTGGTATTCCAGAAATTAGATCTAATGAAGATATTATTAATTTTAATAAATTTGATGAGGCTGTATATAAGCATATAGAAGAAAGATCTAAACAATTTGAATTACAGAAACCAGTAAAAACGCTTGCAGAACAAGTTCAACAATTTCCACAATTACTTCGTAATTATCCACAACAACAACAATCACCACTATTACTACCACCACTACCACAACAATTTGAATTACTATCACCACAACAACGAGAACAACAACGACAAGAAATGATGAAACAAATGAAATTACCACGACAACCATTCAAAATAACAGGAAGAATATCAAGATCCTGGTGCAGCTGGAAGTGGTTTAGGAAGTGGCCTTATTACTTGTCCCAATAACGTCCTTGCTGATGTTGATCGACTAGAAATTCTCATTGGAGGAAAACGAGCTGGCAATAATTCCCCAGAAATCATTAATGAAGCAGCTGATATTTGTCAACGATTATTTACAGGTGGTGTTACGGATATTAATGTGTATCAGTCCGTTATTAATGAAATCGCCAATGATTATCACAGTGATTGAGTACGTAATTAGATGCAATTAGTGATAAAATCACTTAATAATAATATGATCATACACAATACTCATAGACCAACCATGGTCAGGGTAATAAATTCACGATTACCAGTATACAAAACGACCTACGGAGATGGACTAGGTGATGTTGTTCAAGGTCTGTTTAGAAGGATAGCCCCAAAAGCAATACAGCTTGCAAAGCAACTATCAATGAAAGCTATTGATGTTGTTCGTGAAAAAGGTATTGGCGCTGTTGGTGATGTTGCTAGCAAAACATTCTCAGCAATCAAGGATAGACTAGCGCGATTAATACGACGAAAACCTCAACCAGTGAAACTGGCCAGCACTGAAGTGATGCCCGCAAATGTCAGTAAAATAATAAATCAAGCTGCTAATCAAAAACTAGCAGAGTTGGCTACCAACACTAATGTTGGGTTAGAAAAAGAAAAAAATATAACCGCTAATCTGATAGCAGGAAACGGTCTTTGTGTTAGACGAAGACGATAATAATAAAGATGTTCAAACGTATATCTGATCCCGTGTTTGACATGGATGCACCAGTACTTAAAGATGATTCTGTGCGCGATTATCAGTATTACTGTTATGACGCACGTGTACCTGACGAGCGTGGAAGAATTGAGATACAAGTTCAAGATACAAGCAGATATTTCTTACCCGCTGAGGCATTCATTGAAGTAGAAGGTGAAATTTTGCGAGCTGATAATAATGCTGTGATGGCTGATGCTTATGCGATTGGTTTTGTTAATAATGGTATTATGGCGTTTTTTAAAGGTGCAGCATATATATTGATGGACGAGAGATTGAGATCTGTCATGAAAACGTCGACGTTGCCATGACGATACTTGGTCTTGCGCGATATAGTGATGATTATTCAAAATCAGCTGGTCCGTCAATGATGTTTGCCAAAGATATAAATGATCATCCAGAAAACAGAAATGTAACACTAAATGTAGCTGGGGACACAGTTACAGCAATGAATCCAAATTATAACTTAGGATTTGCAACACGTAAATCAATGTTGCGAGGTGGAAGATTATTTTCATGTTCAATTCCATTATCACAGATCTTTGGATTTTGCAGAAATGTTAGAAAAGTTATTTTCGGAGCCAAACATACAGTTGTACTTATAAGAAAAGGTACCGACGATGATGCAATATGGCGTGCTATACCAGCAGCTAATCCAGCACAACATGTTGGAAAAGTAGTTTTAACAAAACTTTCTCTGTGGATGCCAGTAATGACTCCAACAATATCTGAAGAAGAACATTTACTTTCTTTTATGAGTCAAGGTGGAAAATCAATGTTATCATGGTTGACAATGACCACAGATGCTGTGCAGAGCGTTTTTGATGGTTTATTCACATGGCATATAGCATCACAGCAAGGTGTTTCTGCACCAAGACATATATTTATTGTGCTTCAGAATTATGCACGAGTAAACAATCAAAATAATAGTCATATGATATTTGATCAGCTCGGTGTTTCTGAGGTTTCTTTAAGGATAAACGGACATCAAGAACCATCCGAGGATATTTTATTGAATTTCAATCAAAATCATGTTGCACATGCATATCATCGATTAATGACATTCATGGGACATGATCAAATTGTTGATACTGGTTTACAAATATCACAGCTAGATTTTACAACATTATATCCGATTTATTACTTTTCGCTGGAACATTTAGATTTAACCAAACAATCTATTGTAGATATATATTTTTGAGCTCGCGTAAACCGAGGAGCTATTGCTAATTACAGAGCAATTGCTGTTATACTCAGTGATAAATCAATGTTACTTGAAGGTGTTGGTGGACGAATGAGAGTTATTGATGCCCCAGTAGAAAACATGTAATTAGATCACTCATAATAATTATAAATGTCATATCTAGTTAATGTCAGTCTGACTCCTGGTCAGATTAAAAAGCTACAATCATCATCAAAAAATAATTGTGCGGCAAAAATATCACTAAAGCGAGAACAAATCGCAGGTGGTCCGAATAAGCTATCATTATCAGAATGCCAGCATAGGCATTTCAATGAAGCAAAAAAATTAAATAAAGGTATAAAACTTAATCTTTCTGCGAGTGTCATTAAAGACATCGTTAAAACGGGTGGCATATTTCCACTTCTTGCCGCGTTACCAGCAATAATAGTCGCTGCAGCCCCAGCTGTTGCAAAAGCAGCTGCATTAGGCGCTGTTAGAACTGCTGCTGGAATGGCGTTAAAGAAAGCAACGGGTCAAGGAATTATGCATGCAGAAAACTTAAAAAAAGATCACGGGCAAAACAACACGGAAGACATCTAAGAGCACCAAACGTGCCACAGCCGGGCCGTCTAAGATTATCAGGCCCAGCATACGGTCGCGGTCTAAGATTGCCAGGGACCCCATATTCATGGTACGGAAAAGGTCTAAGACTGCCCCGGTGACTTCGTCATCGAATTCGATGATTCTTCCTATGTCTAATTTTGATTTACTTAATGCTGCTAAGCAACTGAATATAAAAAACTTTAGAGGAGTTTTTATGCGTGATCAATTACCTACCGTTGCAATGCAACATGAAACTGGTATTATTAATCTCAATAAAAACTCTGGTCCAGGCACTCATTGGGTGGCATATGCAATTGATCCACGTGGAATTATTTATTTTGATTCATATGGACTGGCGCCACCAAAAGAATTTTTAAAATATGTTAACACAATACGAAGTACTGCTATGCAAAGTCAGAATTCGATGCGTTCTAAGATCTGGTATTCAATATTACCAACACAAAAATTAACGGATCCGCCAATATGAGGCCGAGAAGTACTCGCTGTACTTGATGCTGTATCAAAATCAACAACGCCACCTCATAAAGTTGTGCATGAATATATTACGTTGTCACACTTAAACAGATATTAGTAAATATAATGGTAGATATTTATGGAAGATCTTCTCACAAAGCTCAGCAGCAAGTCGATTTATCTAAATATGCAACTCTTGATCAGCTCAAAAATGAAATCGATGATTTATTAAATATCACAAGTGTGGATCAAAATGAAGATGTTTTTCAGGATAAACAAGGACGATTAAAGACAAGTAATATACAACTGTCAAATGTTCTTATACGAATTCCCACTGCGGTTATTAATAATATCGTTACTTTTGCTAATCAAGGTAAAATACAAGATCCTGGTAAGTCAGTTAACGATTTTATCAAGCGAGCTGGTGATTCATTCACTGGTAACATTATCATGAATCGAAATAAAATTATAGACCTTGGAAACCCAACCGCAGATACAGATGCAGCAACAAAAAAATACGTCGATGATCAAGAATCTAAGTACGTATTAGTCAACGGTGGTATAATGCATGCATTTCTCAACATGAATAATAATGGTATTAATAATCTTAGAACACCAGAATCAGATTTCGACGCTGCAACGAAGAAATAAGTAGACGATAAGGAAATTCCTATGACAACTTCGTTAGCTACAATCAATGACGAAATGACTACACTCAATACTAATTTTAATAATCACGTACAAACGTTCTTAAATTTTCGTCGAAATATAAACAGATCTGTTAATGATTTTTGGAAGTCCACCAAATGTTGACATAAAACTTGCTGACATTAACACAAAACTCAACGACATTGTCAGTGGAATACCTAATATTGTTCAAAAAACTAATCTGATTAAAATTCCACACGGACAAATTAAAAATATCGTGTACACAGTAGCATCAGGATCATCAACATGGACACCGCACAATAACACTCTCGAACATACCGCAGAAGTAACTGGGTTATACAGGCTATCCATGTACGGTTTGGAAATTACTGCGGCCACTTCATCATCACCGAATGTACATTATACTCCTCTACTGGTGATGCTAAATAAGAACATCAAAGAAACATTTACGTTGACATCAACGGAAATGCCCCCGAGACGTTACTGGTGGTGTCTGGAATTCGTAGCTGAAACTTTTCAAGTAATTACTTAATTAAATGACGTTGTCATTGTATAATGAATCAAACCCTAGTGACGGAGTCACTTATCGACGTTCAACGTCACAGATACAATCAAGTATGTGAGTGTCAAACCAAACTAAAAATATCATCGACGATTATACAGTAAAAGTAAAAAAATATCGCAGACGTATGGTTGTTATTGATATAATTGTTTACTCAGTTTCTGCTGTTATTGCTGGAACCAGATTATTATTATCAACAATAACAATGACAGCACCTGCAGTTGTAACAATTGTTGTTTCAACTTCAACGATTATCGCAGGCATCCTCAGTATTATCGGTAAAAAGATATCTACATGTACAAATGATAAATTACACGAGTATATAATAAAACTACACACAGTAACAACATCTTATTCTAAACTATCATCATATCTTTCGGCGTACCTCAGCGATGGTAAAATATCTGAAGAGGAGTTCGCAATGATAATGAAAACCTACAATGAAGCATTTAGAATCGCTAGCGATTCTAGTGATAAAGTAACTTGTGATAAAGTGGAAAATTGAATTCCCGAGAGAGAACGCAACGCGTTCTATTAAAATAATAATTAAATACGAAGTATTTTAAATAATGTCAATGTTAGAACTATTACAACAGATCGTCACTAATACAACGCCGTCAAAAACTACTATGATATCATTAAGTTCGACCAATCCTGAATTTAGCGTTAACTTTCCAACTGCAATTTCAGCAAGTGAAATAGCATTAGCACAATTACGAGTTTATCACAGCTGGCCAAATATCAGGTCAAAATCGTTTGGTGGACTACCAGCAAACAATTCACTTGTATTTGCAAATAAGAATAAACCTGATGGAACTCCTGATTGGCAAGTTGTTGGAATTTCAATGGGCAGTTATCAAATAGAACAGATTAATGATGAGTTCCAATGCAGAATTAAATCTATTACAGGAAAAGAATCCAAAATAGCAATCACTGTTTACGAACCAACATTATCAGGGGTGATTGAAATAAATTCCCCTGATTATGTTGTAGATATTAATAAAGTTCGATCAGATTTGTGTTAGGATGACCTGATGTTCCCCCAGACCAAAGATCAAATGGAATTCCAGAACCAACCAAAAATGAATTTCTCACAACAGAAAAAAGATTTATAAAACATCCAGAATATCAAGATTTATACATATTTTGAGTTTCTTGATCAGGGTAACAATATAGTAATTCATGCGCATTGGGCTGCATTATTTGATGTTATTAGAGAAGGACCAGATCGTGGAAAGGAAATATTTTATGAGGAAGGTATTCAATATTTTTTAGATCCAATTAATTCTGAATACACACGTGTGTTTGGTAATTTACAAAATTTTTTTTAGCATTATCACAGAATTATATCATCAATATAAAACAACAGGTAATTGAAACAATACAACACTTAAATACAGTCATCGAGGATTTGGTTTTTGCTAACCGAAGTATTGTTTTAGGAATAACTACTTCTCCTGATCAATTCGAAGCTACTATAAAATTATACTCAAGGTGGAAACAAGTATTTCTTGATCATTATAAAATAACAGAAGAACAATTACAAACATTTACAATACCAGGATTTGATCCTGTTAAACTAAAAAAATCACTTGACGATCTTATTAACGAACATTTTCCAAAAATACTTGCAGCGTGGAGAAAAATAGCCCCACCACCGGTTATTCTTAAACATAATAACAATCCACATGGTGGAGGCCGTCATATCTCGCTGGGTATTGTTAATATAACATCAACGATCGCAGTCAGTCTAGTATGTGATGTAATTGATGGCAGCTATCAAGTAGATCTTTCAAAGTCTAGCCAGGCCCAGCAAGAATATATATTATATTCATTCACACCTCAAGCACCACCCGGGTGGTTAATTGTATCTGAACCAATTAACCCCGTTTATCTACGTGTACATAATCCGTTATTATCAAGGACACATTTCAAACTTACAGACCAAATAGGACGTATTTTGGATTTGCAAAATGAGGTTTTAAGTATTAATCTATATGTGAGATCATAGAGCGTTATCGCAAAACAAAAAACAAAAAAAAAAATATCCAAATCTAACTCTGATCAGAATAATTTTTTTTACTGGGGTAAATCGTAATTATCAGAATAAAATATTATAAATAAACTGTCAATTTTGCCAGGGATTTTGTTTAGCCATTATCACATTAACTCCACCTTCACTTTCATTTTCACAATGTTCTCTTAACTGTCTTATACGAAAGTTCACAATCTTTTTCTGTTCGTATTCATGAGATAATTCTAACTTAATTTTGTCAATAGCTTGTGAGAGAGGCACAAACAGCTTTACTTGATTATCTGTAACTGTTGCCAGCGACTGTAACATTGCCTGCTGGATAAACTTCATGAATTTATAATCAGATGGCAAAGTGTATCTGTTCTCCAATTTCCATTTGGCGCTAAATAGCCTCATAGTGCTGGTGCGCCGTAAAAAAAAATTCAATCAATCAATCAATCGACCAATTTCCATTGTTCTGATGATTCAAAATCACACAGAATTTTTTCAGGATTAAGATTATCAGATATATTTATACCGTTGTAATTTTTTAATCGCAGAAATAATAACATTAATATTTTCAGAATTCATTATATTATAAATGTTTGTTTAATATAAAAATATTTCTAAATCAAAATGATAAAACATATTTCTGAATAATAAAAATTTATAAAACAAATTACAACACAACCCCATATGAACTCCTAGGTTGTCAAACAACATCCTAGCAAGTTCAGGGGCATTTGAATTAATCCCCATGTGACCCCCTAGGTTGCCAAACAACATCCTAGCAGGATCAGAGGTCACATATAAACTTAATTCTAAGAACTTATCCTAGGACAGCACATTTTAACCCCATGTGACCCACTAGGTTGCCAAACAACATCCTAGCAGGATCAGAGGTCACATATAAACTTAATTCTAAGAACTTTAACTCTAGGACAGCACAGTTACATATAAGCTTATCTTAAAGACAGTACTACGGGCCTTCTCTACGTTGAATACAAATTTGCACACTCCCCCAATAATCAACCCAGGGAGTGCAAAATTGCACCCACCAAGTGACATGGTGGGAGAGTGTACAAATTTTCTATTGAAACACAGAAGGGCTGGCTGAAGCCCCACTAAAGAAGAGGATTTTGGCATAATATCGCCTTTCGCCCGACAGTATGCCGGTCACGAGAATCGAACCACGGACCTTGAGTACAAGAATCCAGCGCGTTAGCAATCGGCCACCGGACTTCAATATATACATAATGAAAATATTATTACATAGTTAGCACGCAAGTATACAGAATAAAATCACAATTATTGTAAAATGTATTGTGGATTTCTTAATAAAATCACAATTATTGTACAACGTGAATTTATTTTCAGTTTCCAAATACTTGGAGAAACTACATACACAGAACCCACATTTCTGCCGAGTTAAAAGTCTGTATTAATCAGATGTTGCTAAGGATACTAAAATAATCGATAGTTATATGAACACGCATGCCATACTCATTTCTAAAAATAACCTCATGTATACAATTTCTGCTGAGATATATTAGCCGATATAATCTAACACAGACAATATGTGACTCAGGTTGTCGGATTAGCTTGTTCTTATTAAATGTGTTTCTGTGTAATAGTAACACAAATTAGCTACATTCAATGGGCTTCTTGGAAACATTAGTGTCCTATGGGACATTCAAACTGTCTAAATCTCTATTGTTGTGTTATACATGTATTTTGAAGACAAATGGATTTTGCTGCTGACTAGTGTACACACAATTACATATCATTTTTATGAGCGATATATTTTTTATGGACGAAATAACACATACAATAAGGAAAGATATATCAATACTTACTCAAAGCAATGTGGGTTCCATTTTGACCAAAATTCACAATATATTGCTGTCATTAGTACAACAAGTACGACAACTGCAAGATTTACTAAGTTATGCTTGACGGAGTTGTCTTGCTTAATCATCTAATACCATAGGAACATACGCGAATCTGACTTTTCGTCCAAATCTTATTGAAAAAGCAGATTTTGTGATATTATCTGCCACACATTTTACTGAAGGTGGTACTATGTTAAAATATTTACCAGCAGAATTAATTGATTTAAATATAATTTCTTGGCCAGTCTCTGTATTTACAGATTAAACAGCCCTTACATATCGTGCGCCGCCAGAATTTCCGGACTTGCAATTTTGACTTTGTGTAACAATTCGCAAGTTATCAAGCAAGTTATCAAGTTTATTACCACTGATGTGATCAATTACAAGTCCATCTTTAATGACCCCATAAAAACATTCGTAGATGAATCTATGTGAGAAATAATTTTTATTTCCACTGGTATTAAATCTAAAATAACCAAATTTATCAACACTACCGACTGGTTTCCTTAATCTACAGTGCCTAATTACATCATCATGAGATGCTTCATAATTTGTAATGATTGGATGCGTTACAAACTCATTTTGCTCCATTTATATACTAATATTATTTGTTTAAATTATTATTTTAAAAATCTAGCGAGATAATCTTCTTCGGTTTTTATAGGAGATTCACCTGAAGATGTTTTATTTTTTTTATTGTAATATCGTTTCAGCTCTCTGTATTTTTTACCACCACATTGCACACACAGTTGAGTTTTTCCTCTGACTCCAACACCCCACCGCACACACGGTTTTGGTCCTAGACTACCATGTCTAACGCACTGCATATCAAAACCGCAGAATTCATTTACGCATGCTTTGTTACAAGGAGAAGTATATCCGATCATAAGCCAATTACATCGATTATTTGTTTGAATCATATACAAGAGATTAAAATTCAATTTAAATACATATTTGTCTTAATTATAATAATGCAGGAATTATCCACAATTGAACATTCTGGAGCCAGATTTGATCTTGACAGACTGCCAAAATATAAATTTAGTTTTTTGATGCAAGATCTAGCTTTAGCGAATAAAGATATAACAAAACGTATCCGTGAAGCCAAAAAGGCATTTCGCGATGATGGTGTGGCTCATGTGTGGTCGACATTCAGAATTGGAAATATTGTTAATGTAATGAATGACAAACGAGGAAGAGAGATTATTGACTACCTTGTTCAGAGATATTTTATTTTAATAAAATTTATTGTAAAGACAGACGATGACACTTGGATTATTCGTGACAAACGTGATTCTGTCCACATGCAGTCAGGAAATAATATTGTTCTTAGTAAAAATTCCAGACCAGGAATACTTACTCGTATTGACAAATTATATTACGAACGAGCATATCCTGTGACTGCGGTTGTGTACGCAATATATCTGTTAAATAATAAACCTAACGTTGGGGATCTCAAACCTATGAAATTGTCAAGGATAAATTGTGTAGCTGAACGGGTTACAGAACACTTCACAAACGCGATACGCAGAAACGGTTTAACGGATTTACGACGTAAAAAAATAAATATGTGGGCAGAAACAGTTAAAGATACCGGAGCATCTATCAGCAACGTTGCTGAGCTGGGAAAGAAATTAAAATTCCCAATAACAGTGAAGACGTTAACCGAGAGATTTTGTACAAATCAAAATATGAATCAAGAGGAGCTTCGATAGATATTATTGATCATAACGCACATTGCATGGACTGTGGCAGTAACAATATTTCCACGAGACAGAACGGTTAAATTTTATAATGGTCATGTATTTAATTTTATCAGAAATATCAGTAAAATTGACCCTGTATCTGTTTGGCTGTTTCAAAGTTCGGAATATGATTATCATGATCAGTTTGTACGGTCTAATGGTGATATTTATCGTACAGAATTTCTCCACGAAGAAATGAAAAATCTTGCATTAAAATATACCTCTGATGATATTAAGGTTGGACAATTGCTAAATAATTGTTTTACCGTTCCATCAATTGCTGCTCACGCTGCTCAGGAGAAAAATTCATGGAAACCGACACGATTGGAATTTCTTGAAGATGTCCAACACAGTTATGTGGAATATGGACATGGTGGATTGTGGAATACTAAATACGATTATAATGACGTTATCTCAGTTGATATGGTAGCATGTTATCCCGGAAGTTTTCTTGGATACGGAGAATGTTCTGAATACTTTAAGAGATTTGGACATCCGACACACGAGATGACCAGAGTTGCGATAAACGGACCCTTACCAGATTTTGACTTAACCGGATTCGCCTGTATAGAGTTGTTCGAGTTTTACGGGGATCTCCATCCGATTGTTTATGCGTGGTTTGGAAGACATTTTTCAGAAAAATGTTGGGTTCCAATAGTACTAATACAGTACATGCTTGATGCTGGAATTTTAGTGTCGTTGAGCGTGAGTGAAGCAATTATATCATACCGCGTGCAGAAACAAGTTTGGTTGCCAGAACCGGATATATTTAATATTAATGATGCTAGAAGAGATTTTTCTAATCTTAACGAAGATGATATTGTTAAAATTACTAATAATATACGTGAATGTAGGAGAGAAAGTGATGAGAAATTTGCAAAAGATCTAGGCAGAAAAATAATCGGTAAATTTACACAAGGAGGATCATATGATCATAAGCGAACGTGTACAAGATTAATCATGGACGATGCTGAACTCGATTTTATAATTGCTGATACAATGGAGAAAAACACATTTATAAGTCGAAGTAATGCTTATTTATCAGACGGAACTAAATTAGGTACAATTGTGAGGTATACTGATGGTGAGTCACCGCAGTTTACTCATTTAAGATCTTCGATGCTAGCGTACGTTTCGATAAATTTATTATCGATTATAAACAGATTTCCTCGTTATGCAGTCAGAGTCGCGACAGATTCATTTTATATAAATAAAAAATATGCGGATTCGTTAAAACAATTGCATATTAACAATCATGCATCATGGGGCGAATGGAGAATAAAACCTGAAGATATAATTAGTTATTCTGAATCTGCCGACGTTGAAATTGCGGAGACATATTACAAGAATAATCAAATACCAGGATTGTCATCGGCACCATTTGTATATGATCCTGTGGCTAGACATAAAACCATTTATCTTAATGGGTGTGGTGGTTCAGGTAAAACAACACGCGCAATTGAATTATTTAATAATTGTTCTGATATGATTGTTTTGACACCGACACATAAACTCGCCAGGGAAATAAAAGAATGAGGAGTAAAATCGTGTACATACCATAGTTTCTTTAGATGGTGCGGAGACGCATGGACTCCATCGCGGATGGGTGAGAAATACATTCCTAAAATTATTATCTGGGACGAGATATGCACGGTATCCCTAGAGGTATTAAAAATATTTCTTGATTGGCTGTTATTGAAGAATACTGCTGTGATAATGTGTGGCGATCATGGTCAACCACCACCTTTCATTGGATCGTCTCCACATGAGTGGCTGAAAACATTTGTAGATTATTACGAAGAAATAACTGATGACCATAGAGCTATTGATAAATCACTAAAAGAGTTTAAAAAGTTAATAAGACTACAGCCAGATAAAATACAGTGTGAGATAATGCGTAAAGTAATTCCAGAAACTTCTATGAATGATTTTTGGACTTTATGGAGACCTGCTGATTTGATAGTTGCAAGTAGAAAAATAGTTCGCAATACACTTCAACAACAATTATTTACATTACATAAAGAAAAATTTTCAAATCTACCTGTACCTTTGTGTTATCGCCCAGCAGATACGCGACGACAGAATGTTGATGTTGAGATTCCTGGTGGTGGAATACAAAATCTTGTGTTAAATGATATTGTTGTAGTTGTTGTTGATGTTGTTGAGAGCGCGTTGAGTATGGATAAATTGGTGTGAACGTTAGGATACGCTATAACGATTCACTCGTCACAGGGATTAACTATTACTGATACAAATATTTGGATTGTCAATGATCGTATTGAGTGGTCAAATTTAGTTTATCTTGCAGTGTCTCGAGTCAGAAGAATATCTCAACTGCACAGGGTTATCATGGATTGCGTAATAACCGAAGAAATCACTAACAACTTTGTCGATATCAATAAAAAATTAGCAAGTTATAAGCAATGTGACAAAAAAAATAATCGCGATTTTAATATTGATGCTAAATTTATTATAACACTAAAACAACAACAGAATAATCATTGTGCAAGTTGTAACTGTAATATGCTGTGGCAGTATTCAAATAATAATCCAAGACAATTTACCGTTGATAGAATTAATAGTCTTGGTCACACACGCGAAAATGTGATGCTGACCTGTCTTGAATGTAATCGACATAGAGGTGCAAGTTTACAAAAGTGAACGCAGTGGTAATTGTGTATCCGTAGGAATTATTTGTAATTGTTTGCGTACAAATCCACGCTGAGGAGCAGTTGAATCTAATCTGTAGATTGCAGGTCTACCTGTGGACCTTACCACGCTAGAAATTTTGTGTGTGGTCACACTCCAGATAGGATCAGTTGCTCTTTTTCTACCTCCTTCAAGTTCACCAGGTTCATATAAATATCTTACGGTAACATTACCTAGTACTGGTTGAGAGGAAGATTTACGTTGTATTGGTATATATTTTTTTTGTGATCGCATTAGAAGGTTTCATAAAAGTTGCATGAGTCATTTCGTTGTTTAACGCAGCTATCACACTTGGTAACCTTGCAACCCATTCACGAGATCTCTCCATGGACTTAAAGTCGGCGGATATTTCCTTTACGTATTGGTATCCAAATAACCGCTCAGCAAGTGTTCAATTAAATCGTTCAACGATTGCCTGATCACAATGAATTTCAGTGTGTCCTCGTCTGATTTTAACGTTATGTCGCTTCATCAACGATGATACTGCACCAAGAAATTCTTTGCCAGGATCAACCTGTAGCAGTTGTGGCCATCGTAGACCACCACGTTGATAAATTCGTTCAAACGTAGATGCAACTTCAGTTGCTGTTTTTGTTGACAGTGGTTCTGCTTCTTTATATCTACTCGCAACGTCAACGACGGTTAACGCATATCTGTATGTGTATTGACGTCTGCCAATTTTAATGGTATCGTGTGGTAAAAACAAAATATCTGCTTGATGAACTTCATTAGGGGTACTGACATCAAAATGTGCATACTGAATTTTTTTAGGTGGACGTAGATAGATTTGCCATATTGCCTGTCGTGCTAACCATGCTGCAGCAACATCACGTGAGACTTTTGCTGCTGCAGCAAGTTTACTAATCGCTGCTTTACCTCTCCAGTATCCTGTTGGACTATAATAAACAGATTCCATTATTATGATAATAATTAGTTGATTAATTACCAGCCCCTAACATTATTTTACCTTTCATACCAGCTTTTATCAGAAAAGCAGCTAATTTTTCTCGAAGTGATTTATCTTTTATATTATTTATGGCATGAATTAATTTTATATCGGCGAGATGTCGTTGTTGTAAATCTTTACTTTTATACGCGACATCATGAATGCGACATGCTTGATCAATTGCATTTATTGGATATTCTCCAGGTCTTGGTTGGTTTTGGTTATCGAGACAAGTTCCAGGACCACAATAATTATATCCAGGTAAATGTTTTTCACCAGGATACTTTGCCCATGGAGCTCCTGGTAATTTACGTAACGAAGCAGCAATATCTCCACCTGTCTTTAATGAAATAAATTTGTATTTTTTTGTACCACATTTCACACACTTGCCTGTAAGTGCGCGCCTGTTATTTTTTGTTATTATTGTCATTAATCCACTGGTATGAGTGGGTGCTCTACATCGAACACAATATAAATCCATATTATTATTATATGGATATAATTGACTTCTCAGCGACACGAAAACAAGAGCCAGTCAAGCAGCATCCAGTGCTACCAAATTCTATCAGAGCAATTATACTTGGCCCATCTGGGTCTGGTAAAACGCAATTATTACTTAATCTGATAATGCGATGGCTCAAGTGGGATAAATTATATTTAGTAGCACCATCTGTAGATGGATCAACGATGTTACGAAGTACTTAAAGATTTTAATGAAAATGCAAAGTTGCTGACATGTCCTGATAATGATGCTATTGATTTTATTACCGATATTAAAAAAACTCCATCCATAGATGATCTTGATGGATGTATCAATAATCTCGTAGTATACGATGATGTAATGCTGGACAAACAATCCAATCCACCTCGGATATTTTCGCGAGGCCTTCACAAAAATACAGACGTGATTTATTTAACTCAGAAATACACACAAATTCCAAAAGTGATCAGAGATAATTGCAATATCTTAATTGTTTTTAATGGAGTAGATAATTATACTTTACAAAATATTTATTATACTTGGTGTTCAGGGGACATGGACATGATTAAGTTTAAAAACTTCTTTTCAAAAGCACAAGCAGTTCCATTCGGATTTATAACGATAAATTTACATGACCCAAGATCTAGATATCGTATAGGTCTGGATAAAATCTTTGGTTAATTACAGCAGCAGAGGAGGTGAACGACCAGCGTTGAGTGACCAGCGCGTAAACGAAACAAATAAAAACGCGCGTCAGAGAAAAGTAACAAAATGAGCTAACTAGGTTGTGGTTTAACGTTATTGACCTTAAGATTTCCTTTTCATAGGAAGGCTTATTTTTCATAAATAAGGTCTCGAACAAAAATGGTCTGTTCACCTCCTCTGCTACTATATTGCTTTGCTTAAAATCAGATCTTGAAAGAATTTACATGGATTGTGTACTGTCAGGAGACTTCATAGCAACATCAGATCAACCATAAGGACCAAAAAGTTTCCTCTGACATCAGGTGCTTAGTTCAGAAGTTACCCTAGTCAAGTTCACATGCCACTGAGCATACATATAAGCCAAGATGTGCATAAAGAATCAATATTATATATTGCAAATGACAATAATGCAACAAAATATAAATCTAGGACTATGTCAGTATTTTAAAGTACATGAACTAATACATTACAGACCCAACATATTAAATAATTAATACATTGTAAAAAATATTTCTGATTTTAGATTACATCAAAATTACCATTGGCAGCCAAATTTGTCAAGAAAGTTGGCAAATTAAGGGCATGAAGAAGCTGAATACAAAATATTACCAACAGATGTGGTGTAGCTACTTCCAGCACCAGACCTGTCAATCACTAGCTCCCAAATATTTTATGAATTTTAAATAGAGAAATAATATTTTGTTTGTCTATCCTTGTTACATAAGTTACATTTTCTACCATAATAAAGTTTAATACCAGATTAATGGAACATGAAACAGTGATGTATCTTTTGTTGTTTTGTGCTAATTGCAAATGATCACTAACATCTTAAAAATATGAAGTGTTTCACATGAGAATATTTGTAAATTCTTAATGTAATGTTTGAAGTTGCTACTTGATGGATTATGATTACATGATAAATGGACACATTTTATATACATCTTAAGCATAAAGATGCTGCTTTTATTCATTATGTAGTTGTAACAGATTTATGTTAATTATTATCCAGATACTAAAAAAAATCATCAGTTAAATATCTAATTTGCCCGTCCTGTTATGTGAGTTACAAGTTAATGATAGCAATGCTCTGACAAGTTATGTTTTGGAAAGGAAAACTTACAGTTATCTTCCAGCTGTTATTTTATTGAAGATGAGATACAAGACCACTGATCCATAAAAGAATTTGAAGTGAAAATGAAGCATTTAAAATTTTGGGTATCTGTCCCATAGGATTGGCTGAAAAGCATATTGTTAGTCATATACCAATACTAAATAAAAGGCCTTATACACATTGACACCTTTTTAATCAATGTACAATCAGTAGCCCCCAGTTAGTACTTGCCCAAATGTCAAAGCAGCTCTCAAATAAGACCCTAATTGCATTAATTATTTCCTCAGCAATGCAGTGCCTAACTGTATGGTCAAGGATTATCAAGGACTGTTGGAAGTTATGGTTTATAAATCGAGTCAAACTGCAAACAAGATCCTGATCTGCCATAGCATAATGTGCCTGCAGACCAGGGTATATGTTGTTTGTTCAACTGATTGTTCCAAACAAACTGCACAGACCCAGATCTGCTGGCACATTATGCGATGGCAAATCTGGGTCTCTGTCAAAAGATTATGGTCTCTCAAGAGAGGTGGTCTCTCATAACAGGTCACGATGCTATATAATCATTTAATTTGTGCATTGAGAATATGGTCTCAAGACAGGTGGTCTCACATAGCAGTGGTCTTTCAAGACAGGTTTCACTGTAATTCCTCAACAAAATGACATCTAATTGTATGGCAGGGGATTATCAAGGACTGTTTGAAGTTATATGACTTCCTATGGATCATATAAAAGATTTACTGCTATTTTGACTGAAGTCATTGTTTTTTTAACACAGTTTTTTTTTTTGAAAAAGTCTTTGTTTATTTAATTCATCAAGTTGTACTTATATCTTGAATATAATAATGTACATCGAGTATTGCTTCATTCATAAATATTCAACTTGTTTGCATTCAGCTCATGCCTACAACTCGCATCATGCATCTATGGTTTTTCAGTATTCTTGCATGTTGTACCCTCAGTTCATTGTATATCGTTTGTTCAATTAGCTATCTTGAGTTTATAGGCAATTGTTGTTAGCTTTTCAGCATTGCCCTTCAGACATCACCCTTCCCAAGCAATCATGTGATTTGTATTATATTGTTATTATTCCGAACTCTTGGGTCAGGGGTCAGGGGTCAGGGCTTTGCAGATTTTATAAAAGTCAGATTGCTCAGGGCCAGCTGACTGGAAATTGAATTTCCTCTAGTGGATTTGAGCTGGCACTAAAATATCAGAATACAAAATTACAACTGCAGTAAAAATATATGGTGAAACAACATACAGACTGTTTTAAGTAAATCACATTCTATTTATTTAACAATATAGAGGTTTCGTTTTCTTTTTAGCTTTGCAGTTAAAATATGATAATTAAAGCCATCAGAAAAGATGTGTTAAAAAGTGTATGCAGATATATGTATAAGAGGAGAAAAAAGGGTTAGAATGCAGATATAATTAGAAGAACAAAGGCTGACATGCTTGTACAAAATGGATAAATGGTTAGATAGATGACTGAAATAGCTAGATTTTTAAGGAAGAGAGAGATATGTGTAGGTTAAAGACCATAAACTGAAAGATAAAACAGCCGTGAACAGAACTGTAAACCTTTTTTAATCATGTTTTTCTATATCATAACATTTTTCTGTATCTATCACACTGTATATCTATAGTGTGTTTAACATTTGTCCATGATTGTAGATTTTAGGGGTCATTTTGTTAAAACATATTACTTTGCTAACTTTTTGTCCTTATCTGTAGATTATACTTTAAGATAATGATCATTTGTAAACAACACTTTTATTTGGATTTACATTGGTTTTTCCCCTGGAACCACCATGATCAGCATGATCTTAGCTAGTTTGTTAAAACTTAAGTAAACAGTCCTGACCTTGTTCACAAATTTGATGACCCACATCCTGGTCCTCTTATTGTGTCTTAGATTTTTATATATAGGTTGTGATCAACAGAAATATTTATTCCAATTTTAACATGGTATTTTTTGTGGAATCAATTTTAGTTATGTTCAGTGTTGTTGTTGTTGTTGTGTGTTGGATTTTTAACGTAGCTTTAACAATTTTTCAGTCATATCGTTACGATGTCTGCAGTGTGGCAGTTTATAGTGATGTCTAGCACTGGGGCATCATGCCGCAGACATGTAGCATGATGTCCCACCCAGTCACATTATCCCGACACCAGGCCGACCAGTCCTAACACTAACCTCTTAATGCTGAGCACCAAGTGAGGCAGCTGTTAGTACCATTTTTGTAAGTCTTTGGTATGACTCAGCCGGGGATCGAACCCACGACCTCCCGCATCCGAGGCGGACGCTCTAACCACTAGGCCACCGGAGCGGTCAGTTATGTTCAATTATAATTTGAGAGAATTTATTTATTAAATCTTTCAGTGGAATTACAAAGTACTTATTAGCTTTTGGATTAAATCACAATTTTCGGATTATTGTGAATTCATTCAAGGACATTATGGATTATATCGTTGTGATAAACCAAGATTGTTCGCACATCAACTATTCAAGGCTACTGACACATCAGCACATTCAATTATGGAATAAGTTCGGAACACTATATTTTTGGACTTGTGATAGAACTTTTAGGACTGTTTTGGATTTAGCTCACAATATTGGTAATTCCTTAAAATTTTTCACTTTGTATTCTTGGGAAATGAAATATTTGTTGAATTTTACCAAACTTGTGGGTTTTTGCTTTTTTCTGCTACTTACTTTAGGATCATAGAGTCATAACACACTGTTTAGCTTAATGATTAAGACTGGAAAGTCTGCAAAGTCCATCTCCATACAAATATCATAATTAAAATAACTGATAAAATATAAATATTTATTGTCAGTGGTGGGTCACCAGTAAATATATATGGTCAGTAGTCACCTGGTACCAGTCACCAGTCTGTGGGTACTGGTCACTAGTCATTGGAACCCTGCCAGTACAGGGACAAGAATTGGATTAAGACCCCCTTCTTACCAGGCACACCCCAATTTGTCTTCCTCACAAGAAGTACCTCCAGTTCTCTCTGGAATGGGTGGTTTTCAAATTTCACTATCTATTTACCACCCTGATAATGTGTGTGTGTGTATGTTAGCTGTTACCTTTATATATGACGTATACCTTTCTATTTGCAGGAAATGAAGTAAAAGTTCTGCTACATGTAAATAGAGACTTTAACAATTCAGAAGAGAGAAAAAAGTCAGGTGCCACTAGAATTGATGTACAGGTTGTGTTGCACATCACAAGCAATTACCCTGAAGAACTTCCAGTCATTTCCATGATTAGTGACAAAATACATCGAAATATTCTGGTAGAGGTTAAAAAAGATGTTCACAGACAAGTAGAACCATATATTGGCAGTCCACTGATTTGTGAGATTTTAAATGCAATCCAGGAGCAACTTGAGGAGAGGAAAGAAGTAGTATTCCAAGCATTGGATTCTTGTAATTTAGCTGAAAATGGTAACCATAACAACCTGGATGAAAACCTAATGTGGATGGCTCTTTTACACTTAGATCATATGAGATCAAAAAATAGATACATAAAGACAATAATGAAATGGACAGAGGATTTAAATTTGACAGGACGGTTAATATTTTTGGATAGGCTGATACTGATTGTACTGCAGGGTTACCATCACGACATTAAGGTAATAATTTACAAGATAATTGACATTTCAGTACACTCTCATGATGTAGCTCTTGAAAATAAGTTAACATAACTAGTTTATACTTACCATGGTTTACTGAAAATTTGTCTTAAGTTGCTTGTATTGTTGAGATATCAGATTTGCGTATGTCTTAAGTTGCTTGTATTGTTGAGACATCAGATTTGCATATTTAGCAAGATACATACCATATATACTAACTTATAAGTTGAGTCAAACTGCAGAAATGAAGATCTTGATCTGCTGTAGCATAATGCACCTGCAGATGAGGGTCAATGTTTTTTGATGTACTGATTACTCCTAACAAACTGCACAGACCCAGATGCATTATGTGACAACAGATCTGTTTCGGTGCAGTTTGCAGTTGGACTCAGTCTTACAAGCAAGTATGGATGGTATTTAGAGGGTATATAGTACTTTGCTAATGTTTGTTCATGTGTTTATTTGTTCATTATGACATATTTTGGACCTTATTTCACCATCACTTACCAAAAATGTATGTTGATGTTTCTCAGGGATAGTAACTCCGTCACAACTAGGCCACTGAACTATATAACACATTTGAGTAACTTTTATAATATCAGGTGCTCAAGTGTTAGACCATCAATATCTTGGTCCCTATTTAACCTACACTCATGAAAATTGGTATGTAGATGCATATCAGGTAGAAGAGATCTCTCTAAGAGGGTAACTGAACCATAGCAAAACTAGGTCATTGTGATGCAACTTTAACATTCAAGTGAAATTTTTATTTTATTTGTTTCATACACTTTAGACACTATTTCAGGTACACTCATGAAAACTGGGATGCATCTTAGTGAGATTCTTTAAACCGTTCAAAACTTTGTGATTGCGATGCAATGTTCAGGTCTCAGTTTTTTATAGAAAAGCAATAATACATTACTGCTTCTGTTGTATTGCATTCCTTTCCCTGACTGAAAGTACCAGTTCAATTTTTAAAATTCCCTTCTCCAGTTAGTATTGTGTTATGAGACTATTGCTCTTAAAAAGAGTAACAGGGAAGAGTGAAAGGCAACAAGCTTTGTAGAATTCAACAAATAATTTATTTTCCAAGAATACAAAATGAAAATGAGAAAAAAGAACTTAAGGAATTGTGAATTAAATCCCAAAAAAATCCAGGAATTACAGACACGAGTCCTAGTAATTTAATGTCCTGAATAAAATTAAGTATTAGTCCAGAATAATTCAAAAAAACTGAAGGCTATGATGTGTCTGTGGTAGCTTATAGACTGTTGATGTGTCAACAGTCTTTTGTTAAATTACAGTAATATAATTCCAGGTCTGAATTCGCTATAAATTCTAGTGAATGTCTCTATCCAAGAATTTTATAAGAGCACTTTTGTTTTTCCAGAGAAAATAAATCACTTGAATTCAATAATTTGAAGAAATAAAATTTCCAGCCCAAATATGGAATACTGGACACAACATATAACACAACTTAAAAGTGCTAGGTCTTAAAGCATGACTAAAAAATCCTCTTAGTTACAAGATTATATAGTTCTCTACTTGACCTCAGGTCACAATTAGCATTTTCTAAAAAAAAAAAAAAACTATTACCTAATCTAAACTTAAACCTAGAATGATCCTGTTATTTACAAAATAAAAACCATAACATGGATTATGTAAAATACACTCAGGAAATTCCAGAACCCAGACTTAGACCCAATTAAACATGATTACTTATATTAATAATAATATTGATTTTAATCCCATACACATAGAGAATAATTTAGCCATGTATTAGTTGTTTACACTGAATAAAATAAAAAAGTCTATTCAGGTCAAGCAGAAATGAACTCAGTTTTGGACAAGGTCATGTCTAACATACAATGTTAAATTAGGGAGATCAGGAAAACTTTTTTTAATTATATAATACAGGGTGGTCCAACATCTTCAACGCCATGGTCCACTTGGAGCAAAAAATGTAAAGTTCATGGGCCATGCATACACACATACATAGATATATAGTTCGTCCATCTTTAGTCATCCAGTGTTTTATCAGGAACAAATGATCTGTGGGTGCATACATACCTACCTACCTACCTACCTACCTACCTACATACATATAATAATTAAACTATAATTATAGAACTGATTTTTTGTATGAGCACAGGCCACAAAAAATGACCCATGGGCCTGTAGTTTGACCACTCTCATATAGTACATCCTTGTTACAATTCCAAAAACTCTTTCATAGAAAACTGTGTAACTTTGATATAATTTTTCACATTTGGGTGACTTTCAGTATTTTCAGCTGTTCATTTATTACATCCTCAAAATATCGGTTTATTTCATCTGCTTCCATGAAAATTTGTATATGCATGCCTTCAATAAGAATAGCTCAAGCCAACCAAACTAGGTTGGTTTGACTCAATTTTAATGCCTGAGTTTTGTATTTTCAGTTATTTTTTCATTTCACTCTCAATATCTTTGACAAAAATGATTCCTTTTCTCTAGAAAATAGAAACGTAAATGCACCTGGATAAGAGTAAATAAACAGTACCAAAAACTACGATTGTGATAAATTTTTAACACTTTGAGTGACTTTGATTTGGAACATCAACAATATATTGTATTGAATTTACCTACAGTCATTAACATTGGTATGTGGATGCATTTCAAGGCAAGAAATCCTTCCATATCCAGATTAGTTCATGGTGATCCAGTTTAATACCCAAGTGATATTTTCATTTTAAATCTTCAGTACATGTAATGATAATTTCACCTCCACTCATGAAAACTGCATGTGAATTGTCCCCGAGAGTTTAACTCAGCTGTACAAAATCAAGTTCCCTGAGAGTTTAATTCAGCTGTACAAAATCAAGTTCCCTGAGAGTTTAACTCAGCTGTACAAAAGCAAGTTCATTGGTCCCTGAGAGTTTAACTCAGCTGTACAAAAAGCAAGTTCACTGGAACCTAATTGTATTGCCCTTTTGACTGTTGTATTTTCATTACAGTTCATTACAAACTTTTCTTCTTGGGGCCTATTTCACCTCAACAATGAGATTGTGGATGCATCAGAACAGTACTAACTAAGCCATATAAAAAGTAGGTCACTGATATCACTTTCAAGCTTGAATGACTTGTATTTTCAGCTTTTTGTTTGTTTTCAGTATCTTGCTTTCACCTACACTCATGAAAATTTGTATGTGTTTAGCATCTTCAGTACAGCACAAATTTTTATTGCCAGGTCAGCTAAAAAGAATTAATAGAATTTTATAAAAATTTCATGCTTAAATGCACAGAGTGACTGGATTTTATTAAATAAATGTTCTAATGTGATGTATGTCTCTATTTATTAGGAGTATGTAAATCGACAGCGAAGTGTGAATGTAGATGTGGACTCCAGAGGACAGGGATGTAAAGAAAGAATGTTATCTGTGCTTTCAGAACAGAAGATGTTAGACCCAAATACGAGGCAAGGTTGAATGTTAATTTAATGTACTTATTTGTCTGTCATAAGAAACTAAAATAGGAATAGAATCCTTAATCCTGAAACTATTTGTTAAAGGTTCAGTTGCTAAAACAGTCAAATAATGGTATTCTTGGCCCTGAAGTTATAAAAACATTCTCATGCAACAACTCCAATTTAGCTCCAAAATCTGATGTCTGATTGTTCAGCAGGGCTCAGACATTAACCAGTCATACTTATCCGAGTTTTGAGAATGAGAATTTTTTTGTAACCTCAGGTTTGCTAGGTTCCACAGTGGGTAATGACTGATAGTAAATCACTCTTCCTAGATAGACCTGTGTTACTAAGGTTGCCAGTACACATTTTTGGCTTGAAGGAATTTAAAATTCTCCATACCCATTGTCATAGTGTCCATTCTCTTTTAACAAATATAGTTTGCATTATTAATAAAGGTAACTTTATGGTCTTACTAAAATTAGTCACAAATTATAGATCCACAGGCCTCGGAGGTCAGTTTTAAGTTCAGGGATGTGACTCAGATTTAAATTTAAAAAAATTAGACCTGTATACTGGGTCACATGGCCTGAGGACAAAAAAGAATTGAAATGAAAATTAGGCATCACAACTTTTGTGGTGGTAGACCACTGCAAGTATTAAAAGGAAAATTAAATGAAATAATTAAAACAAAGCATGTCAAGTTACATCTTCAGAGTAAGCAGAACTATCCTCTCTCTCTCTCTCTCACACACACACACACACACACACACACACACTGCAAATGCTGGTACCTGATTTATTTCTCCATTGGGTCTAGTCCATTGCTGCCCATACCAGTTGCTGGTGCTAATATTACAGTTGATTGACTAGAGGAAGTGGGGTTAAATGCATTGTTTAAGTGCACATAGCATTGATCAACTTATGACTCAACCTTTTCACCCTGAGTCCACCATGCCAGAAAAAAATTCCTTGAATGTGGTCTTTGTGGGTGACTTATCGTTTTTAGATGATACTGTCATGGCTGAAGAAGTACTTGTGGAGGGTAAATTTGGAACAGTAGTGCACGTCATGATTGAAGAATATTCCTTCTGCTCCTGTACGCTTAGTTTAGAATTGTATGCCATGATTGATGAAATATTTTGTGTCCTGTGATCTGCAGGGTTTTATTTGGTGGCACTCCAGCTTTAGAGAGTGTGATAACTGTTGTTTTCCTGACGTTAATTCATTATTCTACTCTGAAGTCTCGCCTTTTCAACAGCAACCTTTATCAGTGTCCATGTTATTGTGTCTTGGGTAATACCTTAAAATAAGGATTGATATTCATTTTGAAGTCACTATGTTTCACAAAATTCCAAGTATGGGATAAAACAATGTTATTCAGAATGAATAAAAGTGTACTGTTTATGTGAAATGGAACATACTTATGAACCTGCTGATTGATACATCGTATCCAATATTAGTATGACATGCTCCCTCCCTCACGCTCTCTCGCTTGCTTTCTCTCTCGCTCTCTGTCTCTTCAGTTGGCATTTTTTCTTTCAATTTTAAAATCATTGGATGTAGACCTATTCTTAGGTTTTTTAATTTAATTTTGGTGGTGACCACAGCAGATATGTTTTTTTTTAAAAAAAGTTTCATTTTGGATGAGAGCTATATCTATTGTATAAAGAGCAATACCAAACATTATCAGTCTCAGCCGATTCTCTGGTAATGGTGTCAGTATGTTGCTGAACATCTTTTACATCTCGTTGTGTCGCTGCTTTGGTATTGTGCTTTATCAGATTTTCAGTGAAACTTTCCATATGACCTGGATGTACATGTAAATCTCTTGCCTCCACCTTTATCTCTTCCTCAAACAGTTGAAGAAATAATCTATCTCTTCTGGACTCATCTTGAGCAATACATTGGAGAGAACAAAATTTTATATGAGGTCATCATTCATTGCCATTTCTATTTCAACGTAGACAAAAGTAGTTCTTCGAACGTGGGCACAGAATTACCATATAAAGAAGCAGTGAATATTTTTAATTAATTCCGGTCAATACTGCTGGATATTGACCCTTAGCAACAATGTTAAACTAATTAATTGGACTATTTATGAAGGATATAATAAATATGCAAAATTTCAGAACAAAATCTTTAACAAAAAGAACAAAAATTTTATTGCAGTTGATATGTTATTTAGTAGACAAAGCATGGTCTGTAGGTCAGTAGAAATGGTTACAATCCTTTCTTTGGCAGCATCCATCATCAGTTTTGCTTCATTGTTTGGTTGGCCCATCATGTGCAAAAGTTTTTATTATTAGTTTTTTTTATTATTAATTGACAGAGATACTTCATAAGAGAAGAACTAAAACATAATTTATGGCATTTTTAGAATCCAGTCCATGAAGTGTACTTTTGTCCAGTGATGCAACTTTAAACTACCACATATTCCCTAATTAATGCCCCCAATCTCATTAACACCCTCCTCCCCATTTGTAAGAACAGAATATTTAAAAGAGGCAGTGTAAGACTTGTGCTTTTCAATACCCATCTGCTTCAGATCCAAGATTACAACAAAATGCTGTAGCAGTCTCAGTTGATCACACTGTTACAGTTTATATATTGATGTAAAGTCACAGGCACACATGTAGTGTTAAACATGTTAAAATATCTAAGTGGCAAGTTCAGACTTACCAATTCTACTTCAGCCAGCTGCTGACCGGAAAAATGTGTTGAGCGATTAATCTTTTAACTGTGCTGAAATTTACAATGACTGAATTCAGTGGCAGAAAGACCCCTTATGTAAATGTGGTAATTATAAGTGTACACCAAAAGAACAACTTTAGCTTTCATTATTGTGCTCTAATAAGAGCACACACACCCTTTGGAAAATATAACACTGCCCCCCAGCATTAAGTAGGGAATATGTGGTATATAGCAAACATAGATAGTACACTTTATTTTTTTTTTTCAGTCATTTATAACCTTAATATTTTTATTACAACTGTTCTAACCTTTTGTCTTGAAGGACTGCATGTTTATGTTTATTTGGAAGTGTTTTTCTTCCAGTGTATTTTTGCAAGTTTATATTTTTAAATCTGCATTTTTAATTGGCACTGATATGCTGTTAAACTGTATACATAATATACATATATTTTTCAATATGTTTTCTATTAAGGTAAAATATTAGCAGCTTTGTCATCATTTGTGATGAGAAAGTTTCAAAAAGCAAATTGGCTTTAAATACAGATATATACAAATCTTATATATGTGATATCTGTTTTATTTCAGGTTTCAAGATTTCTGTGTCATCGATTTCTATGCAGCAAAGGAACTTGAGGACTTCTTTACACTTTGGAATATGAGGGACTTGTATACATCACATGTTAAACACATACATGGTGTTTTCCTTTGACAATTTATAAAATAAACAAATGAATACTCAGACTTACTCAGTCTTTCATAGTACAATTAAGGTCCATATCAATACATGAATTTTGTTTACACACTTTATGAAAAACAAGTATTTAAATGGGATAAATGTGTGAATGATATTGTGAGTATGAGTAAATCAGTGGCGTCACTAGAGTTGGTGTCACCCAGTGTGGTAATTCATGGTGTCACCCCCATGGACCTCCTTCCTGCACAAAAATTCAAAAATTTTATAGACAGTCATGTGCAGTAGCTCATGGTGTCACCCTCATGGACACCCTTTCTGCACAAAAATTCAAAAATTTTATAGACGTGTGGTAACTCATGGTGTCTGCCCCATGGACCTCCTTCCTGCACAAAAATTCAAAAATTTTATAGACAGTCATTTTGGTGTCACCCTTTCTGATGGTGTCATCCGGTGCAGTCTGCACCCCACTAGTGATGCCACTGAGTAAATTGTAACAATCAGTTCATGTCACACATTAAAAAATGTTTATCCATTCCAGTCTTAGACCACAGTGTAGTAACAAAACTGGATGTTTTCTGGATATTGTGATTTTTTAAGCAAAAATTCAACTATCTTACAGCTATGGCAGATTTCCAGTGAATCACAAATCCAGTACATCATCACGCAGATGACAGTGCATTTGCTGTTTTACAGCAGTTTGGAAATCATAGTTGTACAGGAATAACTCCCAAAGAAATTTATATTGTGAAACAAAGCCATACATTTCCAATATAATGTGTAACATATTTTATTGTGTAAAAAGAATTATAAATGCCAAAATTCATGCAGCTTCTGGAAAACACAGTCATTACTTCACAGTGTAGACTCACTTTGTAAAGAGATAACTTGACTAGGCTACACTGCAAATTTAATCTGCATTGGTAAATTTTTTTATGGTCTAGTCCAGATGAAAATTTTAAAGTGAACTTGGTCAGATTGAAATCTCTGATAATTTAGGAGTGGCACATGATACAGAACATTATATAATACAGGTACAAAGTTCAGGCTATGAAAAAGAACATTTGACAAAGGTAAATAATTAGCATTTTGTCAAATGAATGTTAGTTTGGTTTTTTCCAATGGACTCGTCCATCTATCATCCCATTATTCCATCTGTCCAGCCCACATCAAAACTAAGAAACCTGAATATGCTTTCTTCAGACAATTTCAAACAGTCGTATATTGTTTTTAATTGAAATGCTAATAACTTATTGTTTAGAGTAAAAAGTTTCTACAGTACTGGCACAGGCCAATCAAATACAAACATAATTAGTTAGAGCACTTTTACTCAGACTTATTAATTTTCCTTTGATCTACCAAGAAATCTCAATGAGTCCAGTGTTGCTATTCATCAGAGGAAAACCATAATATCTGTTTGTAAAGATGTCAAAGTCGTAAAATCTTACATCTCACACTCTACAGGGTTCATTATTTATGGAACTTTAGGTCTGTTGGCAATGCTTAACTGGCCTAACAGGATTATCCAAGCAGGCAATTAATTCCATTTATTGCAAAGGTCAGAAAATTTTATTTCAACAAGTTTTTGTATCCCTGCCGTGACAGTGATGAGGCATATGTTTTTACCCTTGTCTGTCCACCCACAAGTACATCCATCCATCTGTTTAAGTTTTGTGTTTCAGGCACTGTGGCAAAGCCTCCATGTTTTGTGAAAATAGTTCTTTTAAAACTTGCTAGTTTAAGAAGTAGTTGTTTCTTTTAATATCCATCTTGATTAATTTTCTGGGGCATCTGAACAGATGAGGTAAAACATGATAGTAATTTGGCAGACTAAAACTGCCCATCATATGTTCAACTTTTTTACCCGAGTTCTTATTAAGTTCCACCATTCCCAGTTCTTAATTTGTTAATTTCTTTATGCTTTAAAATGCTTTTATGTCATATTTATTCGCATGAGCATTCACTTTTTTCATGAATTTTGATGACCTTGTTCCCCCTGCCACTGTCCACCAGTTCATTTCCAGCATCTTCCTCAACACGGCGGTAGCCATGTCTAGCCAGAAGTGACAACAGCAGCATCTCCCATGTCAGAACCTCATACTCTAGAACTGAAGAAAAAAAGTTACTGTATTACTCACATAAAAGTTGAACTGCAAAATTCACAGACCCAGACCTGCCACTGCATGATATGCTAGCAGATCTGGATCTGTGCAGCTTGATAGGAGTAATCAGTAGAACATGCAACATATACCCTGATCTGCTGGCACATTGTGGGACCCAACTTTTATACTGGTTTTTTACATAGGGATATTTTGGGGTTGGTTTTATTTCTGAAGTAAAAGAGTACTTCCTTATTGGAATGACTTTCTCACTTTCATAAAGAAAGGTATACTATAATAAGATAACGGTGTATCAGGCATGTATGATGTAAGTAGAATGGTGTGCCTGACAATATTGGACTGTCTATCGCACCTTGATGCATGGTACAGAAAGTTGTTGTAATTCATGATGCAAAATAGGCAGTATATGTGACAAAAAGCATTTTTATCAATATCACGTTCCTTTCTCTTTTGGTACATACCATTTGGACTATAATTGGATTGTTATTAAATAAGTCGAAAGTTGGCAGAATATTACTACAATATATAGTACATGATCTGTTTTTAACAGGAGCAAAAAAGGGTGTATCGGTATATAGTAAATATCTTTTGACATTAAAAGAAGACCTCAGACATAAATGTAATAAACACACATGAAATGAACAATGATGTAACATGATAATTTTGAAAGAATTGTGGAGGAGCCAGATAATAATCCAAACATGATTATTTGATAAAATTGAAAAAAAAATGAACTACAAATCTGATGTAAATTTTTAGGCAGGTAAATTTATGTTGATGAAAGTAAAGTGATGTTATTGCAATAACTGTCACAAATCCAGACATGTCTGTTGATTCTGATGTGTTTATTGGTGAAAACGTACATTCTGTATCGTGAAGTTGATAATAATTGGTATTTTGGTTTACTGACCAAAGATCATTTGTCTTATTACAACCAGCCTGTATTAGAAACTGAGAAAGCATTTTATAAATGATTGCAGTAATATTTTGTAATAAAAACAATGGAGGAATCCCAATACTGTTGCCCTGATTATATAATTGATGGCATGGATACAAATTCAGTAGAACTTATAAAAGTATGTAAAGTACTATATTTCAGGAAACCTAACTTAATAAAGAGTAACACAGAAGAGCTAGTTGATAATGTGTTTAATTCAGATGTATCCACATAATATAAACAATTTATTATAAACAAAAATCTAAGACAGAGAAAATAAGCTGATTTTAAAAAATTTCAGATGTTTTCAAGGATTATCAGGGAACTTTGTGATACCAAACGTATGAAAAGTTAATGTGATTTCTGACCAGAAAATGGGAAGAATATTTAGAAGATCATATAGACAAAAAATACATGGCATCACACGAAGAAATGGAAACTGACAAACTATTTTTATGTATATCTATATCATGTTAATTTTCATGATTATAAATTGAAAGGGTCATTTAGTAAAAAATATTAAATACTAATTTTCTTTCTGGTTATGGGCTTGTACTTTAAGATGAGGTCATTTTTTAACACATTACATAGCTTAAAGATAGTGGGCTGTACTTTTAATTGAAGTAAACATGTTGATGAGACGAGTTCAGGTCAACAGATTTCCCCTTGGAAAATCCAGCTGACCAAATTCCTGATTAGCTAGCTGATAAAGTACTTGACCTTGTTCGCAGAGTGATTTTGAGATAATCAGTTGAGCCTCATTCTGCTTTCTGTATTGCATTTTAGTTTTTCATATGAGGGATGATTTACTGTGAATTAGTTATTCCTAGCATAAGCATCAGTGTTAGAGGAGTTAAATATTTGTGTTCAATTAAGTTGTGTGGATTTAATTTATTTACTTAAATTATTCATTCGAATTACAAAGTGCTCTGACTTTGGTATTTAGTAGCTGTTTTGGAATTAGTGTGAATTCTTCCAAAGACATTTTGGATTATATCATTGTGATACATCAAAACTATTGGCACATCAACACAATAGATTGAACTTCATATTACCACTGGAACTCATTTGAAACACTCTATTTTTGGACTTGTGATTGAATTTTTAGGAGTTTTTAGGTTTTCATTCACCATACTGTAAATTATTTTTAATTTATCACTTTCTGTGTTAGGGAAATAAATTGTTTGTTCAATTTTATAAAACTTATTGGTTTTCACTCTTTTCTGTTGCTGAGTTTAAGACCATAGAGCTGTAACACTAAATATGTTTTCATGTACACAAAAAAAGCAGATGTAATGAACTGGCTTGTATCTATTAAAGATTTAATTTATGAGATTAGTGCAGTACAAAATTATACAAATTACAAAATGCTTGTAGGTAATGGCAATACCATCCATGGTGTTGCAACTGGCATGGGAGAACATTAACAGGTTGCAATTGACAGCATGTTTGGACACAAGAGAGCATCAACAGGATGCAATTGACAGCCTGTTTGGGCATAAGAGAACATTAGCAGGTTGCAACTGACAGCCTGTTAATTGATTGGACATGAAAACATTAACAGAGTTACTAAACTTTCATTTGAGTCACAAAAAAGATGTTTTAAACTTACAATTAGTAAGTTTTTACACAATTCTAAAATAGAACAACACAAACATTTTACCAAAAACAATTATCAAATGTTACAGAACATATTATTATAAATGAAATGCACTCGGTTGAAAATAATACCATTCTTAGAAACCAGAATACTTTCATAAAAGGACCCCTCATTGGGGTGGGGAAAACCTACTGTGCTAGCCATAATAATTTTAATAAAACATTATTTGTTAGTCCTTATAGTAAGTTCTGTCAATTTTGTAAGGATGGTCATCATGCATTTACCTTAAATAGTTTACTTGATATTGGAATAACTGATGAATACATTTTTTAAAAATTAAAAGATTTGATGTTAGTCCATACAATTATATAGTGTTTGACTAAATACTTTTATACAATCCCCATCAACCATATCTAACAAAAATGTTCATGGATAAAAACAATGGGAAATGAATGATATGCACTGGTGATATTGACCACAGAAAACCATTTAATTTTGGAGTTAATAACACTGAAAATATAAACAATTACCAAAATATTTTTTTTCTAAACTAAATCTTCAAGCAACATATTCGTCTACAAGAAAAGAAACAGTTAACTAATGAGAGTGATAAATAGACATTAGTAAATTAGAAAAGATTTTATTAACTTAAAAAATTATATGTTCAAAAACAAGAAACTATAATTATTATTCTCATCAGAGATGTTAACACAATAAAAATCATGTTTAATTTCAGATGCGATAATGTTAATAAGTTAGCCAAAAATGTTGTAAAATAAACCAGTTACATACATGCCAACTGTAGAGAGGTATAAGCGTAAGTTTTGCTAATATAAGTAACAAAAAAGCATAATCTGAGCACAAAAGTGTAATCTATATATTACTAGTACTAATATTGGTACCCCTACTTCACTGAAGCTATGACATCGTAACATATGTTACATGCCATAATTACAGTACACTGTGAAAAATGTACGTTTATTTTTAATACTCACCTGGGACTGCACATCAAAATACCTGGCAAAAAGTCCATTTGGATTAGAACCAGAATACAAACACTAAACATAATACTGAAAAGTTATTTATATTCAACACTCACTTTAACTAGTTACATGTCTAACTTTTGCCAATGGATCGTGTGGTCCACAAATTTTGCAAGGAGCATGATGAAGTGCTCAGTCCAAGTTCAGTATTGCATCATTCTCATATTCTTTACAAATTTATAAAGCAGTGTTGATTTGTCCTTTTTCTGATCAGACATGTGTTTGAAATTTTAATTGACCCATGCTCTAGGAATTTTCATCCAAAATTCAATATATAAAAACCTGTTTCACTTAATATCTGGTGCCATTTTCATTAAAAGTACAGACTACTTCACTAACATGATTATCAATATATGATGCATCTGCGAGGAAAAAGAAACCCATCTGTTTTGTTGGAAATGGGTCATATACAGTTGCTATATATAATAATATGTATCACAAAGAATCAGTGACCACTCGTAGCTAAATATACTATCAAAATTGCCAAACCATGCAAACTTCCATCAGTACAAAGTATCTTCATATTGCCATTAGTAGTGATTTGTCCTGGAGTGAACATATTGCTAACATCACAAAAAGTTGATTTCCACCATGGCCTTCCTGCGTTATGTTAGATAAAGCCTCCAACAAACTAAGACACAAGCATATGCAACTTGTTCCCCAAATATAGGTTTGTTACATGGACAGTATTTGGCTACTCTAGAGAAGAGCATCCCAGTCTTTTTATGAACAACTATTGGCTCATCAGCAATATATTATCCTTGCTGAATTAATGGGGATTGAAAAGCCTGTACAAATTATGCAGTGATGCCAGAATTAATATGATGTTCCAGATCACTCACCAACTTGTTGACATACCTTCTGAGCCATGAATTGTACATGTTCTCACTAGAACAAAGGGGCATGGCATATGATTCTGATATATACATGTACAAACAACCTCCACCATCTACATTCCATACTCATGATCCCACAGAACAGCCTCTCTGAGAACACTATGCCAGTGGAATCTTCTGGCCTGTCACAGTCAGTTAAACCTAACTTCTAGTTTTGAACTTGATGTGGTTTTAATCGGGTGAAAGAGGTGACATCTGGAGTTTTTTTATTTTTGCCAATTTGCAGCTCAAATTTTCATGGAGTTTCACCTTCACCTTAGTGTAATGAGGGTAATTCTTTACAACACTAATTATACTGGGGGGAAGGGGGAGGTTGGCAGCTGACCTAAAAACTGTTCTCTATAGCAAAATATGGGAACCACTAAAGAACACTGACCCAGGCACCTCTGTAAGGGCCCGCTAAAGAACACTACCTCGGGTTCCTCACGCCATCACTGCTTGTAATTTACTCTAACATGCGGCATTTATCATGACATACGTGCACACAGTACCATTTCGAGAATACTTTGTTTACATTTATAGTGGATGTAATTAATGAAGAAAACAAACTTGGGTGTACATACTTGTGGCTCTCACTGAAGAATCCCTTGTACCAGAGCAGGGTGGTAGGCCCCTACCAGCCAAAATGTTGAATAAGAGAATCTGTATCCCCAGTAACATAATGACCAGCTGGAGGGACATGAACTTCGGTCTGATGTACCGCCCAGGGAGATGGGCTGTTGTGGCACGTGTGATGATCCCCATACCGTAAACTGAAACAATAGTACTAATACCGCCCAAAATGTTCATGTACACAATCGGAGATGCGAAATCAACCTGTAAAGTGTAAAGATGTCCATAAAGATAAATGCACTGAATGGTCTGGAAATGGTGCAAATAAATGACATTAATTCTCTGAGTACATAATAATGATACATGCATATGTCTACCATCATTTTATGTGATAGTTCTAGAACATAAACAGACAAACGAAAATTATGTTTGTATGATCTAAGTCTTCACTGAGAATGCTGGCTAACAAGGCATTATTGACTTAATCAGTTTTTGGTCAACTTTATTTTGAGCATTACATATATTGCATAGACTTTTACCAGACCGTCGTGTGGCAAAGATCTCACAAGGCCACGCGTAAGGTCTGGTTAAGCAAGACCACTAACAAGCAGACACTTTTCATTTAGGTCCAGTGGCGTCACTCGGGTTGGTGTCACCCGGTGCGGTAACTCATGGTGTCACCCCCATGGACGCCCTTCCTGCACAAAAATTCAAAAATTTTATAGACAGTCATTTTGGTGTCACCCCCTCTGATGGTGTCATCCGGTGCGGTCCACACCCCCCCTGGTGAGGCCACTGTTTAGGTCAATCATGGAAGAATTTAAGTCTCAGTGGTCAAGAATTAACCTAAACGGAATAAAAGACAGCAGATAAAATCAACATGATAATATGCCATTTGACACAAGAGAAATTCAGATTTTCAGCTGTTTCAATGAAAGTATGTTTTGTAATATTTTCTTGAGATCAAAACAATTTATTGCCATTGTCACATTCCCCATTCACTCAGCAGGAAGTTGTATGTATGTTATGATTAAATATAAATGTGGGTAACATCGTTCAGAGAATGATATCTTTGCACAATAAAGGCAATCATGAATGGATAGGCAAGATTTCCTCGATAAGTGACATGACAAAAACAAAAAAAACAAAAGTTGCATGTATGTTATGATTAAATATAAATGCGGGTAACATCGTTCAGAGAATGATATCTTTGCAAAATAAAGGCAATCATGAATGGATAGGCAAGATTTCCTCGATAAGTGACATGACAAAAACAAGAAAAACAATTTTAACAAGAACAATAAAATTAAATTTTAAAAATAAACACCTTTCCTCCTTATTCTAATTTCAATACTGGAAGAAAGTTGATTGGACAATCACAAAATACCTGTTTTGTTGGAACTAGTGCCAGTTTCAGCTTGAAAGCGATTATAAGCAGTGCAACTTTGATGATTCGCAACTGCAAATTCACCTACACACACCCTGAATCTGTTCCCACTACCACCTACCCACAATCCCTCTTCCCCCCCCCGACCTTTACCCTAGGGGTCAGAACCCATATTCTATATATTCATATATAGGTAAGTGATGATAAAAGAAGAAGAAAAAAATACCTACCAGAAACACCATTCTTCAAACCATCGAAATATACCATTGTTATAAATTCTTGAAATCTGACACATGCTTCTTTCACCTTTTAGTACTTTCAAAGCCCTTGTACACCCATAGTAATGTGGAACACTTTCCCATGGCCTATGGGGTAAGAAACAACTTGACATACATTATATGTCTTGAGCTTTTTAAGAAATTTACGCAAAAGAAAATTACATTATAATCATACCCAGTGTCTCCAAGCAGTGGGGGAGGAAAGTCTGTGGTCGATATTAAATTTTGAAAACTTGCTGCCAACTTAAATCCAGTAGGCAAGCTACTGGTGTATGATGAGTTTGAAAGCTACTAGTACATACTAAGTTTGAAAACTACCAGAACATACAGAGTTTGAAAGCTAGCATGTACAGTTTGAAAGCTAGCAGTACATGCTGAGTTTGAAAGCTACTAGTATGTACAGTTTGAAAGCTAGCAGTATTGCTGAGTTTGAAAGCTACTAGTATGTACAGTTTGAAAGCTAGCAGTACATGCAGAGTTTGAAAGCTACTAGCATGTACAGTTTGAAAGCTAGCAGTACATGCTGAGTTTGAAAGCTACTAGTATGTACAGTTTGAAAGCTAGCAGTACATGCTGAGTTTGAAAGCTACTAGTATGTACAGTTTGAAAGCTAGCAGTACATGCAGAGTTTGAAAGCTACTAGTATGTACAGTTTGAAAGCTAGCAGTACATACTGAGTTTGAAAGCTACTAGTATGTACAGTTTGAAAGCTAGCAGTACATGCTGAGTTTGAAAGCTACTAGTATGTACAGTTTGAAAGCTAGCAGTACATGCTGAGTTTGAAAGCTAGCAGTACATGCAGAGTTTGAAAGTTTGAAAGCTACTAGTATGTACAGTTTGAAAGCTAGCAGTACATGCTGAGTTTGAAAGCTAGCAGTACATGCAGAGTTTGAAAGTTTGAAAGCTAGCAGTACATGCTGAGTTTGAAAGCTACTAGTATGTACAGTTTGAAAGCTAGCAGTACATGCAGAGTTTGAAAGCTACTAGTATGTACAGTTTGAAAGCTAGCAGTACATGCTGAGTTTGAAAGCTACTAGTATGTACAGTTTGAAAGCTAGCTGTACATGCTGAGTTTGAAAGCTACTAGTATGTACAGTTTGAAAGCTAGCAGTACATGCTGAGTTTGAAAGCTACTAGTATGTACAGTTTGAAAGCTAGCAGTACATGCTGAGTTTGAAAGCTACTAGTAAGTACAGTTTGAAAGCTGCATCATGAGCATTAAAATGTTTGTTTCTTTGTGTGTGCGTTTACAAGCACCTCAGGTCTTAAACTGAATACCAAAGAAAATATAGTTAGTGAAATTTTGTTTTTCTTTCTTTCTTTATTTCTTTCTTTCTTTCTTTCTTTCGGTTTTTGACCCTGCTTTGAGGATCATGGGATCAGCATCCATTCAGCGCAACAGTACTTTGATTTGACCACCTGCCCCACGGCTCCTGGGGTTATAACAAACAACATTTTACACCTATCATATATTTGGAATAATGTAAAATCTGTCCCAAATTAAAAACCATAAAACTAATCAACTGAGTGTCATTCATTTCATCTATTGTACCTTTCACATTGTCCCTGGGTCTGGATCGTAGAGAAATTCGGGGACTTTTACTACAAATCTACATCCCACAGGGATGCCAGGTTTGATAGCTGCATCATAAATGGTAAAAATATGTATGCGTTAACAAGGAATTTGTTGGACATACGTCCGTACGCATGTACACATTCATAGAAATGATTGCAATAATCCCGCTTTTCCCCCAAAACCGGTGTAATAATTAATACATTTTGGACTGAAGGTAAGGACAACTGTTTATTACTCCCAAAGTGTTTATTAGCCCACAGAAGAGCTGTCATAGTAAGGGCGACTGTTTCTTACCCCCAAAGTGTTTATTCCGTCAGCCCACAGAACAGCTGTCATAGTAATGGTGATTGTTTCTTACCCCATAAGTATTTATTCCGTTAGCCCACAGAACAGATGTCAATAGTAAAGTTGATTGTTTCTTACCCCATAAGTGTTCATTCCGTTAGCCCACAGAACAGCTGTCACCAATAGGATACATGGCCGGACAAGGATTATTTGAAAGGCGAAGACTTTAAATATTTTCAGAGATCGTCTGAAAACGGTAAAGAAAAAAAATACAAAATTTACGATGTAATTACATAGCTAAATCTTGGTCTCCGTCGTCGAACGAAAGAAGATAGAAACCAGAAATTTGCAGCATAGGGACATGACCCGAAAAGGCAACAGGAGAAACTTTCCACCTTCTTTGATGACTATTTGTTTGTCATGCATAGATAAGGCAATCAGAAAATTGCCAGTTACAGTTATAATAGAACTGGTATATCTACATCGCCGGAACCCATGTCTGTTACCATTCCATTCATCACAAAGAAATTGATCACACGGGGAGTGGGAACATGGGTTTTCTGACGATTGTGTATTTAACATGTAAACTTAACTTCAGGTGTAATAGCAGAAGATTTAATTTGTTGTTTTGTTCTGGTTTCCTTTGCTTTTTAAATGAAATGTTTATTTGCAGCAGCACCTGTCTTTCGACCACCAGCTACAGCCAAAAGGAGTTTTACACAGATGGAAGTGTAGACGTGTCAGTGGAATATGAATGGACCCTCCCACAGGTCAGTAGCATACAAATGACCCCACGCACCCACCCCACCCCCGTCCACGAGTCAGTGGACTACAATGACCCAACCACAAAATTCTTAACAATTATGTATGAATAAAGGCGATACTAAAAGAGCGGCGGTATATATGAAGACTTGGTAGAAGTTGCAAGAAAGTAACTTCATCGTCGGATCAAAGTTAAGTTTTAATGCAACATGTACACTGTCTGAATAAACTAAACTTGTAGCAATACTTGTCCATCCGTTCAAGAATTAGTCATAGGCAGTATTTGGAATGTGGTATAAAGACGTACCACTTCAAATTTCGCCTTTCCCATCTTCTCATACCGTGTATTCTACATGTGCATGGGCGTCCGCAGCATAGGTCAAAGGGGGGGGGGGCGGCACGTGACCCTCCCCTGGAACTCATACTGCAAATATATATATATATATATATATATATATATATATATATATATATATATATATATATATATATATATATTCCGACAAGTTTAATCACGCAAATGAAGCTGAAAATATGTCACAAGATTCTGTTCAAAACGCTTAGTAAATATTAGCTTTAGTCTCACTGCTTACTATACTAAATCTCCCGGCCGTGACTGACTGAGCCCCCGCCCCCTGCAATAAATCCTGCGGGCGCCTGTGTACATGAGCTTCCTTCGTCTCCTTCACTCTTTTCACTTCCTTTTTGTTCATTTCATTTTTCAATTGCACATTCTGATTAACAAACCAAGGCTAGCTCACTTTGTTATAAAAAGTCTAGTACTGACGATCTGTAAAACTCTAATACTGAAAATTACTGGTATGAAATTAAAAAATAATTCTGTTACGATTATGTCAATGCCATCATCCTGAATTTCGTCATTTCTGTTACCGTTGCTCTTGTTACTCTTTTCCCCGAGATACGGATCTACAAATGTGTAAATCTTAAATCTGTTCATCCATTGAATGTTGAATAATGCCTGATGTGTACACATTAGACGAATGAATATTATGTAATATATCAATGAAATGATAGGGATAGAACGCACATACATACATACATACATATACATACATACATACATACATACATACATACATATGAAGCAGTAGTAGCCAATTCAGACTCGTCGGATTCGATACTCATCCAGGCCACCTGATCGGTTGCCTCGGTGCGTCTTTGTGGAAGGCAAATAGTTCCTATTCCTCTGCATTATGAAGCCAATAATGAGTAATGAAATTTTCGTACTACATTACCTACACAATACAAAGGTACAGCATGCAATGAGCGCATTACGCATTAGGGGCAAGGTCCGTTAATTACTGCTTGACTTAGTGCTACGCGCGTTTTATTTTCCATCTGATGCTAACGCCAAAACCTCACTGCTTTATATTAATCGTGTTATACATGTGAGGAAATGTTAATTTGCATTGTGCTTATAGCTGCAGTATTCTTCTTCGAATGGAAGAGCACCCATACCCCCTTCAACTATACTCCATAGTTTAAACTTCGTGTACTCATGTGTCCACGCATGCACACACTGGGGATTGCTGGCAAACCTGCTTTATAAAAGGAACTTAATAACGTAATTACGCTTATGTTATTCAATCGATCGATAAATCAATCAATTGATAAAAAGTCGAAATTTAATCAATCAATACCTGTTCAACCTAGTCTCGGGTAGGCAAATGCAGCAGCAGCAAAGTGGCAGTGTATTCAATGCAACCTTGTGCCCCTCTAGCTCTCTAATTATTTCAGTATCACCGCCAAAATAGTCCAACAGTAAGGAGAGGAAGACGAATATGCAAACACACACATAGCTGAAAAGTGAGGAAAAAATTAAACTCTAGAATAATATGTATAAAGAATATTCTCCTACTCAGGCCCGGCCCTAGGGCAAGTCGAACGAGGCAACCACGTTGGGCCCTGCGCTTCTCCGCAATGCAATTTTTTTTTTTTTTTTTTTTCTTGGGGCCCCGCGCTCATCGTTTGCTCCCTTGGGCCCCGCATGCTGCCTTAGGCCCCGCACATCCTAGTGCCGGGCCTGCTCCTACTTCACTAATACTACCGAATAATGAGAGTTCGTAGTTTATATAAACTACTTACCCTCCTGGAGATATTTGCTAAATACACAATAAATTATCCTCCCCCAAATAATCAGGTATCATTAAAAGTTTTAAGAATGATACAACAGTTAATGGATTTGTATGTTTGTAATATTTGAAGTAAACAAATATTGAAAAGCGATGAAATTAAATAAATTTCGATGGTTGGCTATTACAAATGCAACGCTTTTCACATTGTTAAAATCATGTTCAGTTTAGACCCTCAATTCAAACCACCTCAGGACAGGATGTACGAAATCCTAGTCTTCCCACCAAGACTGCATATTAAAACTTTTTTTTTTTCTTCTAGAAACATACTTAAAATAGCACACAAATTAACGTTAGTTTACAAACCTGTAGGCGATCAGATTCACAATCGATATCGATCGTGGGACTAATGCTCCTACAAAAGACATTACAGCCACGACCTGAAAAATTATAATGAAGAGAAATTTAAACCAGATTTGTGTTTGTAGAACACATATCCCCAGCAGACGACGCACACCAAAATGTCTAAATACAAAATAATGAAAACTTTATAAATTTGATAAATTCCTATAATGGCATCAAAATCTATTCGTACAAAAATTATATCAGTCTACCTCACGTGGTTTTTACTAAATTGTGCTAACAAGTTTCTTTTGTTAGAATTTTTTAAAAATTCCACAAATGTTGTATTTAAAAATGGCGTGAGTCTGGTGCTAAATGGAAATATATGCCCAGTAGTCGATGAGCTGGATGTAGTTACGATATATTTTCTTCTTGTTATTAATCTACTTAATCTTCTTCGTTAAATATGGTTATTGTGTTATGTATATTTAATTTAACTGCTTGTCTGTTAGTTTTAATTTGTTTATTCCATTACGTGCTATTGTAATGTAACATTGTTTAATGCACTTGACTTTGTCCAGAATTGAGTTCAGTTCTGTTTGACCTGATTGACTTTTTTTAAAAAAAATTTTTATTTCATTGATGTAAACAGCTAATAATAGTTTCATTGACCAAATTATTATTCAGGTAAACATGTTGATCAAGGTCAGGGTTTTGGGGATTCCAAAGTGAATTTTATAGGCTATTATGTTTTAAATAAACAAGGCTCATTAGATCATTCAAGAAGGTTATTTTCCATTAGGTAATGGTTGTTTTTAGAAAATGCTAATTTGTGACCTGAGGTCAAACAGAGAACTATATTATCTTGTGACTGTCAGAATGTTACCAGTTGTACTTTAACATCTGACACTTTAAATTGTATTATGTTGTGACCAGTTTGGGCTGTATTTTATTTTCTTCAAATTACTGAGTTCAAGTGATTATTTTCTCTGGAAATACAAAAGTGCTCTGACAAAATTCTTGGATAAAGACATTCATTGGAATTTATACTGAATTCAAACCTGGAATAATATTTCTGGGATTCAACAAGAGACTGCTGACACATCAGTACGATGCAGGCTATAACAGACACTTCATCGCCTTCAATTTTAAATCTCTTTGGGACTTGAACTGAATTTTATTCAGGACTTTTTATTACTAGGACTTGTGTCTTTAATTCTTGGATTATTTTTGGATTTAATTCGCAAAACCGTAAGTTCTTTTTTCTCATTTTTCACTTTGTATTCTAGGGAAATAAATTATTTGTTAAATTTTACAAAGCTTGTTGTCTTCACTCTTTTCTGTTGCTTATTTTAGGAGCATAGACTCGTAACAATTGTTACTAAATTTATGTCCCAGATCTGCTTATATTGATGTTTGAACATGTTTATCCTTTCTAACTTCTGCAGAAACGATCAGAATATGTAGTAACTGTGGCTTCTATTCGTTTCTCAAAATCCAGAACGAACTTAAATATAAAAACCTGGTGAATGTTTCTTGTATATCGTATCTTCGCTAGCAGGAAAACGCGACGTTTTATTACTGTGTCGGTATAATGCAAATTAAAAATTAAGTTTACGGCTGGAAAAATGGTTGATGCAATGTTACGATTCCTCCGAACACACCAGTACAAAATAAACAAAACAAAACTGTAAAACATTTGCTTTTGGAGAAGAGCATAGTTACACTTTAGCCTACAAAATTACCACTTGCCCGTCCGATGATATGAGAATGCCACAGTTTAGCATGAACTTTGGTGGCAAGACAGCAACAACGGTAGTTAGAAAATACCGCTCATGGCGAAGGTCAAATGATTGTCGTCTGTACGTTCTATTTGTTAACCCAACCCCCCAACTCCCAACCCCGTCGACGTCTATGTTTACTATATTCATTCGGACCACCTCGGTTATTTCTGCGATACATAAATATGCTTCTGCTGTATGAACGGCTTAATAGTTTGCAAAAATAACATACATTCTGTTCGTCGGAAAAAAATCTCCTCAAAAAGAGAAAAAAAAAAATAAACAACAGATCTATTTGGACCGTCTCGGTTATTTGTACGATTGGGTTGGGTTGACAAAGAAGATGCAAATGAACAAATAGGTCGATGCCGACTGAAACATCACTCGGCCATTTCCGTCATTAATTTGCCTCCTTCTGACACCATGTTGTTCCACGTGAACAGATGTAGTTCAGAATATAGTTCTCAATGGCGAATAAATACTTCCGATATTTCTTTTTTAACTTAACGGAAAAGGCTAACGATACTCCGACTGAGTTCGCTGTATTCGAAACGTCCCCGTCAATTCTTGTTTCGTAAATAGCCGCGATGGTCCGAATAGCAGCTATCGGCATAAATCCGAATGTACTCTAGTGACCTAGTTTCCCAAATTGTCGTCACTGGTAATGCTGAGTATTTAAAAATAATGATCTATATCTTAGGTATTATTAAAAGAACGTTTAATTCCCATTATTTTAGTATACGATTCATGGGTGTAATTTGGGCAGAAAGATACAGCTGGACCTTACTTCAGCTGTAAAATCTGGTAGCTCTGCTTGGTTATTGTAGCTTCCTGGACTTCAAAGGTAAAATGAATACATTCGAACCAGTCACTTTGTTATCTTTTATATATTTTACATTACAATTCATTCATTGTACTTTCAGAAGCTGGTATTGCCTATGCTGGCAAAATTCACTTTCCCTATTCAGATAACTGCTACGTTAGTGTACTTTGGACTACTTTTGGCTCATTTTTTGAGCGAATGAGAGTAGCCATTTTGATCAGCTCTCTGCTTTAATACTGTACATAATTTCCATAATTTTCACATGTAAAGATATGTTACTCACAGTACATGAAAGGTATGCCAACATTCTTCCCATGGTGCATGTGGCAAATGCAAACAACTTCACCTTATACCTGTCTCATTGTCAGAAGTACGTAATAACTGTAGAGCAGAAGCACAGCTCTGGAGTTAATATTTTAAGTGAGTTAGTATGCATGGTGTGGATCCATCGTAGCAACCCACGGGCGACAATCCGCAAGCTTAGCGTACTGTCGCGCGCAGCTTGCGACTAAGGGTGTGGACCTGTCGAACCAACAAAACGATATCGATGACGACGACGACAAAACTATTTATACGAGAATGAGGATAATCAAAGGGTTTTGTAGAGAAAGCATCTCATTGTTATACCTCCGTCTTGACAGGGCATATTATGGTATGGCGTTGCTTATCTGTCCGTTAACATTGTCTGGCCCTTAACTTCGCGAGCCACTGAGAAGTCAGAAGCTGCCTTATCGTTTGTTTGGTTTACAACATAAACCAGTGTAGAATAGGGACCTATAGACTGTAATACAGCGACCCTGTAGTATAGTCTACAGGTGCATTTTGTATCGCTGGTTTATGTTGTAAACTGATCAAATGATAAAGTAGTCCGACGAAAGACGTTATGAACAGTTGCCCAAATATATCGATGAGAGAGAGAGAGAGAGAGAGAGAGAGAGAGAGAGAGAGTATAACTCTGTTGCCTGTTTCTATATCCGGAATGTAACTTTCAGTGTCGGACTGGCCCATCTGGCAACCGGCCTGAGGGTGGATGTGCTACGAGTTTTTAGGCAATATTATAAGGGTACGGTAGCCATGATGGGGGACCGACTGATCTGAAGGCTGTTCCCAACTTTTGGCCAAGTCCGACACTAGTAACTTTTGAATACCAGATACGTAACGTGTTAATAAACGTTTGCCCAGATGTGCATAATGATTACAAATGTGTCGCATCTGCAATCAATAGTAAAAGGTCTGAGATGTAGCAAGCAAAAATATGATTTTAGACATAGTTTGGTATGACTTCTTTCTGTATCTTGAGCATTACTTTTACTTGAACGTAATTGTTGTACGGTATGTTGCGTACTGTCTCTCATCTTCGCAAGCCAAGGTTCCGATATGTTAACCCTATCTACATCTTGGCGGATCGAGCAGATATTTTAGTGCTTTGACCTAGCGACCTGGGATTTCATGGGTTGGATCCCTTAGTATGCAATGCCGACTAACCAATAGCGTGTAACAGGGATACATTGTACATCGGCCGAAAATGGTGGAGGCAACTGACTTCAAAGAGATACTTTGTAAGTTTAACATGGAAAGTATGATTAAGTACAATAGAGAAGCCATTACATGTGTATTTGAGTGAAAGGTATTTGTATCAACACGGACTGGCAGTTAAAATTGCATATTTATCAATCCATTCAAGTTGTGTGCTTCCCTTGTCTCGATCATGTAGGAACACTGTTCAAATCTGAACAACTAATCTTGATTGGATGCGGTAGCTTGTCGTCGCATCCAATGAAATTCAGAGGCCTAAAGCACAGAAATATCTGCTCAATCCACCAAAGTGAAGATAGGGTTAACATATCGGAACCTTGGCTAGAGAAGATGACTGTCTTTGGGTCCCGTGCTGAAATGTTCAAACATCAACGTATCAGAGAGGAAAATACAGCATTGTGACCTGTTTCTGTGTGACCTGTGTTGGTGTCAACTTTTTGACTTGCAAACAAATGGAGACCTTTAAATGAGACTTTATCCATACATATTACATCATGACAAGACAATTTGTAACATACTAAAGTCAGAGTCCTAACTTAAAAGTCAAGACCACTCCAGGGGAACATTCAACTGTGCGACCTATTTCGGTGTGAGCTTTTACCGTACCTATTATCTAATAATAATATTTGAATATTTGTTTTAAACACAACACTCATCTATATATATATATATATATATATATATATATACATATATATATATATATATATATATATATATATATATATATATAACACAATGTCGTGTTTTATATATATATATATATACTCATATATATATATATATATATATATATATATAACACAATGTCGTGCGTCACGTACTGTATGTAGTAGGGCGCTCTAGCTCAAAAGTCAAAGTCATCACAATGGAAAATGAAACCTGTTACTGTGTCTGGACTGTTAATTCTGATGTTGAATATATAAGGAATTTTTGTGAAACTGTTTTTGTATTTGTGTCGTTATCAGTTTGTGCGTACTTTACCAGTACAGCTGAATAAGGTTTGTCACGTATCACGCAAGAGTCAACTCATTTAAATCATAGCTGTTTGGTAAGAGAAACTGTTTTTTGTTGTTTTTTTATTCTTATCGTCGTAGTTGTGCATGTTGTTGAAGTATTCCATGATATCGAATAATAAGCAGACATATCTTGGTCATCCCGATTTAGACTGGGTCTAGTTTTATAGTCAAGTATTTCAAAAATGACATCTAGAAGCACGTACCGGATACAAACCAAGCATACAAATGGTTTTCGCTGTCTTCTTTGTCTGTGCCACATTTCGCCGTAAGAAGACAACCTCCTCCAGAAATATCAAGACGACCAAGGCTGTACACACTGCTGTTATCGCCAAGAGAACTAACTCTGTTGTGTCTTGTTTGATTTCTGCGAGAAAGTGAGAAAAAAAATAAACATGAAAAACTCTGTGTCGATGATGACTACGACGGTGATAGAGGTGTTAATGATGATAATGACAGCGATATGATTATGTTGACAGAACGACGACGAAGAAGAAAAATAAGATGGAGATAATGACAAAGATGAAGAGAAGAAAGAGGGAGGAAAAGAGGAAAACAGAAGAATTACCCTGGGTCACTCTGCCCACTTCGGCTTTCATTGTTATGAAATGGAGAGCCAAATCAGAGTCTATTGAAGTGAAATGAAACCAGCCACCTCATATTCTTGGGCGCTAGACAGGGCTGAGACTAAGATTAAATGCAATTAATAAAGAAAATTTATGTCATTCACAAAGAATATTGCATGAACGATTTAGCTGAAAATGCATTCGCCTGATGTAAACAAGCCGAAAGAGGACACAGTTTTTGCCATTTTACCTCCAAAACTGACATACGTAAATTCTCTATGCGATTCATTTCAGACAATACAAAAAATACCAGAATTTCAAAATTAAAACAAATAATTTTTGTCGTCCTTGTTATCATCGTTGCTAAAAGAAGCAGGAACAAAAAAGAAAACATTAAATGCAGAAAGTGGCAAACGACTTCTGATTCTTTTAATTGCTTGCTTAAAGTTTATTGACAGACGGAATGAAATCTTCAAATCTCTGCAAAGTGTGTCCGCTAGAAAATGTTGCTCTGCAGCCCTCGCAACTGCTCACAGTTCTTTTTGGAAACTATTAATTTGTTTCTTTCTTGAGCTACAATTTTAATTCATATTGACTAAATACATACAAGAGTTGCTTGGGATTTACACGTGAAAGTGGACTAAAATGAGGAAAGCAGAGCACCACAAGTATTGCACGGCTCGCTTCTCGAACAGTGAACGCGAGGCCATTCGATTATCCCTTCTCTCTCTCTCTCTCTCTCTCTCTCTCTCTCTCTTTATAACTCAGTTCTAATCAGAGTCCAGAGACATCGTCGCATACCATGGGCGAATATCCGCTACGTCCGATTTTCACTGACTTTCACCGACGGTTTGAGACGAATGTTAAGAGAGAGAGAGAGAGAGAGAGAGAGAGAGAGAGAGAGAGAGAGAGAGAGAGAGACTGTAAACGTAGATTTAGCAAGTTTAGTCATATCGCTACGACGTCTGCATTGTGGCAGTTTATATTGATGTCTGACCATGGGGCATCGTGGCGCAAACATGTAGCATCATGTCCCACCCAGTCACATTATCCTGACATCGGGCCGACCAGTGCTAAAACTAACTTCTTAATGTTGAGCGCCAAGCGAGGAAGCTGCTAGTACCATTTTTATAAGTCTTTGGTATGATTCAGCCAGTGGCATACTAAGGGTAAATGGTGCCCGGGGCCAGTGGCGTAAATGGCGCCACTCCCACCACCTAGGGTGTTTGGGGGAGCACTGTGAGCTCTCCCGAGGGGGGGGGGACGGGGCCCTGGCCGCCAATGATTTTCCTGCAATTTAAGGCACTTGGTGGCTTTTCCTGGCGTCTAAATTATATCATTCACAGCTGTCTTGGTGCCTCAAGCCCTTTGGCGCACCGTCCGCCCTCCTTTCGTATATTTCGTATGCTACTGGACTCGGCCGGGATTCGAAGTGTACGCTCTAGCTACTTAAGCCATAAGAGAGAGAGAGAGAGAGAGAGAGAGAGAGAGAGAGAGAGAGAGAGAGAGAGAGAGAGAGACTATCAATTGAGTAAAATTGATATAATGATTGAAAAACCATCACAGATTGAAGGAAAGGGGCATTCATACATTTTAATATATATGTTTTTAAAACCTTAATATAGGTTTAAAAAACGTAAAGCATCAAATAGATACTAATATAGCGACTGGTTCTTTTAGATTAGATCTAGTACTAATATTAGTACCCCAACTCCTAATCAAGTTGAGGCTACGACATCGTAGCTAGATTAGGTCGACTTGGTGTAAGTTAAAGTACGTTTTCATTCAGCTCAAATTCTTTTTCTTTCATACCCCACTCATTTCCTGAGAGAGAGAGAGAGAGAGAGAGAGAGAGAGAGAGAGAGAGAGAACAGATGATATTTCAATAGAACTGTGTAACATGTTTAATTTGTTTAGAAAACCGGAATTATTTTTTTCTACTTACATTCGTCACCTAAGAACGACTGTTTGAAGGGAGTAGACAAAATTACAAAGTTCGGTGTATTTCAAAACCGCCTACTTCCTGGCGACTGTATAGAGTAATTACTAGACGTATGGAATCGAAGTACAAACACAACATCAGCATAAAATTTAATTTGGTTACTATATGTTCCTCCCACCTAAAGAACGTACATAAATTAGCTATGTAAAACGTACCCTAACTTTGACATGAAACAAATAAAGTTTGGTTTGATAAGCATCTCATTCGGGTCGTCTTGACTTTGCCCACATACATTTTATAATGAAATAACACATTTTTTATCAATTTAAACTCACCATTGTAGTTTTCCCTCGTGAACGGGAGTTCACTGGAGCAAACCATCATAAGCAGAAACAGGGCAGCCTTTCTTGCTTATAATCACAATATCTGCTCTGTCCTTGTTTCAATAAAATGACTTCCTCCTAAAGTCATCAATAAAAAATTTAGCGTCAATTTGAGCAATGCTATCAAGCTAGAGGTGTCTCTGTCAGGGTACTTTTCATTCTTTTCTTATAATGTACACTGCAGACAATAGTGACAAATCCTCTCCAAATGACGCGATTAGTCTGAAATTCAATACTTACGCACGATTCGATTGACAAATGATAATGGAAATGTGGGAGGTGGGGTGAGGTGTTTACAACATCCGGGTACCCCTGGGTCGTCGGTTAAAACACTAGACCCAGGCAAGGACTGCCAAATGGCGGAATCTAGTGAACAAAATAAATAAATGGCGAACGTAGTACGGTTTACTATATAAATATGCTGATTCAGTATGTTCTAGTGGGGTCATCGTGTTATCATTGCAGACAGTAGTACAAAACGCCACAGGAAAAAAAGCCTCGAGTTTTGAAGAAAAACAAAAACAAAACAGAATGTCCTTATGTTATTTTTACTTGTTTGGTCACGTGACAGCTCCTTTCCCGCCTAACAACAGTCAACAACAAGTACACAGTGTTACGTGTAGGCTCGTACAAAAGTAACAAAAGAAAAGAGTGAAGTCAACAAGCTTTGTAAATTTAACAAAATAATTTATTTCCCTAGAAAACAAGGTAAAAATATGAAGTAGGACTTACGGTTTGTGAATATAATCCAAAAATTAATCCTAGAATTCACAAATATAAGTCCTATCACTAAAAAGTTCTAATTGAATCCAAGTTCGAATCTCGTTGAAGTTCCAATATGGAAGGCGATGACGTCCTCTATAACCAGTTTGTGTTGATGTGTCAACAGTTCCTTGTTGAGTCACCAACAATATAATTCCGGCTTTTGAATTCCAAATAATTTAGTGAATGTCTTTGTCCAAGAATTTTGAGGAAGAAGAGTATTTTCCAGGGTGAATAAATTATTTTCAATAAAAAACTAAATTCAAATGGCAACAACAAGAATACCTTTCGGCCTGAAGGTATATTTTACGACTGATCAAATCCACTAAAAAATGTCTGTTTTAACCCGCGATTTTAGATCACATGATGGCTCATGTGGTCACTTATCTTGAACAGCGCAGTAAAAAAAAATAAATGCCAATTTGCACGCAGGCTAGAATAGCCCTATCTAAGAATCAGATTCCCACACTGGAAATAAATTTAAAAATAAAATTATTTACAACAGACTAACACGTGGGCTGAACATGACCTTGGTAATGACCAATCATTTTTTCTCAATGTTTACAAAATCGGAACCAAGGTCAAGAACTACGTTAACTAAAAATAAAAATGTAGCAATCGAACTGCGTTGTTATCAGTCAAAACAGAAAACTGAACCTTCCGAAAAAAGTCAAATCCAGTGAATAAAGTTATCATTATAATAACGTAATGAAATAAAAATAACATAAAAGAGAATTTAAAACTAACACACAATCAATTAAATTGCATATACTTAACAAAAGAACCATCACGGATTAGCAAACATCAATACAACACATTTACCTTCAAGCTTTAGATATTTTTATATATAAAAAACTTCTATCCTTTCCATTTACAATCCCTAAAAAGTTGTATTTCATAAATAATAGCAACCTTGGTCATAAAATCTGGCTTTTATTTTTTCCAAATTCGGCCGATAAATCATCCCCATACCTGTAATGTTATAGACTGAATGTTTAGGAGCCAACAAATCGTCCACAAGCATCAACACAGATTTGGAAGGGGGGGGGGGTGATTTACCGAACTTAGGACAAATATAAACGAAATTTCATATCCGTATAATTCCTTTTTTATTACCAGTCTTCTCAAAGCTGTGAAAACATGTCTCAGCGTTGCAATTTAGCACTGAAAGTTAAAGACATATTAAACTGCAAATAAACTAAAGGGGGGGGGGGGAGATGGGTTGGCAGAAAATAACTTGAATTTGTTTGCATCGATATAATGCGCAATGTACTTGTTATATTGTACATTATACAGGTGCATTTTTTAAATATTTTCTTACTGTTAATAATTGTGCTTATTATCAATAATGTTACTATTGATTTTGTAATTGTGTTGTTACCAATGTACAGATTGAGAATGCATATCAAAATGCAAATATAAAAGGGCATATTTGCCATCTTTTTTAAGGGTTAAGGTAATTTCGAATTAAAAGTTGACATTATTGCCTTTAAAAATGAATGTTAAATTGTCTTTCCTCATATATTATTTCTTTTTCTCTCGAGATTTATCATAACTACTACAAGAAAAGAGAGGAAGTAGCGCCTGCAATTTTTCAAGTTTCCAACCATAATTACTCTATAATTCGAAAAATGGACACAAGCTTCCCAACTGGTCATACTCCATATGACAATTAAACGTAACCTACATACCAGGTATATTTCCACGAAGTTTCGTTTTCTTTATTTCAATAAAGTAAACGTTGGCTGATTATCATTGCATGAATGATGTTACAATTATATTATACATGTTATTTATTTTAACATAATGGATACTCCTGCTAAAGTAAAAAGACGTAGAAACTTCAAATTCATCATTATTAAATCTGCACTCAAATTGGTGCTGCATTCATTTCCTGCATGTGAAGTGATTAGGCCAATAAATTAGCTTTTAAAGTTAATAAGCTCACAAAGCATTTGCTTTAAAATATTCCATAAGGTACAACTCACTTCGTTCTATTAACTTCATGCATTTCCTTTCATTTCAGAATTCTTATAACTCAGAGTCCATGTTGCAAGTAATGTCAAGCAGCACATTAAAAAATTTTACCTGGAAATACTATATGATATTCATCATCATCATCATCATCATCATCATTATCATCATCAATATCATCATCATCACCACCATCATCATCACCATCATCATCATCATCATCATCATCATCATCACCTTAAACTCCATTAAGGAAGTTACTTTGTAAAACAAAAAAGCCACAAAAAACACTTACAAATTGTCATATTCAGTAGCATACTAACGGGGGTGGGGTGGCGGACGGGGTTGCTCCGGACGTCAGAGGTCTTTGGGCACCAAAACAGCTGATAAAAATTAAATTGCAGGAAAATTGTTGGCGGGAATATTACCTTGCACAAGTTATTGAGTATTTCATAAGACAATTAAACAGTGTGTTCGCAAAGCGGGACGAGTTAGGTAGGTTATCTGCCCACCTTAAAATATTACTCCTATTTATACTCATTGGAAAAGAGTCATATTACTTGATTCTGGCCAATCATTTTATGTCCGGAACGACAAACTGGTTGGGCTTTGTCGAACTGGAGGTCATCATACATTTAGTTAGCATTGTTAAGCCGAACTGGGGGTTATAATACATTTAATTAGCATTACTTGTCCTTTTACATTCGAACAGTAGCAAACAAATAAGCACTGTGTATTGTCTGTGTCCGTCAGACATTAAATCCTGAAGTCGTAAGTAGTAATGGGGACACCATTGGGTTATATCGACGCTAATGTTTGAGAAGGGTAGAAAAACCTACGGGGACAAACGGGAAATTAACACTGAAGGTACATTGTTACTTTGTTAGAAGTGGTTGACCTCAAATGGCGTTACATTATGACATTTTTACATGTAATTTACCTCAGTAATGCAGTTTGGGGCTCTCGGGTCAGTGTAATGTTAATTTTTAACTTGAGATTATCAGTTTATCCCTATGAATGTTATGTAAAGTTCTGGAGACAAATGAGAATGTACTGTTACTTTTGAACACGAGATTTTCCGTTTGTCCATATAAATGTAATGTGAAATCATTATCTACTGTCCAATACTTAGTAATCTACTATCAATCACTGTTAACTACAATCTAGCACATTGTTATCTACTATCCAGTATCTCGTTATTTACTATCCAATACCGCACACACAGTGTCCAATACGGAGTGTGTAATGACTAAAAACTCAACATTTACTAAATGACGAAAAAAGTATGCGTGTTTATATGAATTACACTTACAAACACACAAATATACTGTCACACAAGGGGTGGGTAGGATGTAAAAAGAGGAATGAAACAAACACACTAGCAAACACAAGCAAGGGCAGGAGTGTTTACAGACACACTATACCCAAAATATACTATCACACACAAAAAGGGGCAGAATTTTATTTAAAGGTTTAGTTGGTTGTCAACAGACTTTGACATATATATATATATATATATATATATATATATATATATATATATATATATATATATATATATATACAAAGAGTGGCAGTCATTTTGAGTACTATCTCTCTTTTCGAGGAGTCTTTGGTGGTCCTGGAAAGAGCAGTTAGCGATAAATGACCAACAAACGACAACATACACATACCACGCCTCGCCAACTTTGTTCTGCACTCTGTACGTCTTGACTGGTTCCAAGGGCTTATGACTTGTTTAGCTTCTTACTCTTCATTGTCATCTTCTTTTTCTTCTCTGGCATAGGGTCACTCCTGGACTTTTTCCGTATGTCGCTGAGTTATTTTTTTCTTCTCTTTCATCTGTCTCTCTCTCTCTTTCTTTCTTAGTCCACGTTCATTTTATTTTGGGTGCTTCATCCTTCTTTACTTCGCGAACGAGTGTTTTCCCCATTCGCAAGAGATGATTTCTCTCTTGAGTAACATGGCCAGTACTCCCTCATCTGCTTCAAGAGACGCTCGGTTCTCGCATGATAGCTATATCTTCACTTAATTTACCAATCTGACAGTGCTGGTTGCTCATTCTTATCTTTTAGTGCGTATATGAAGGAGAACATCCTCTGTTTCGGTACGCGAACGTGAAGGAAAACATCAATTGGTATAGTATAAATTAAGAGAAATCAAATGGACCTAAAATAAACTATTGTTTTGATTTTGTTCACACATAACTATGATCACCGAGACTGAGAGATTTATGATAAACAACGGTTAAGTAGTGTTTACTCATGAACACTATACCCACAAACACACCATTACACTGGAGTGGGGGTTTACTTTTTTCGTCAAACAAGACTGTTATTTGCTTATAATACGAATTAGATCAATGTACGTGATTTTAATTCTCCATATAAGATAATATTGTTAAGAGAATCTGTGTAAGTTAATTGGAGACGCAACTTAAATATGCAGTAATATTTTGCTACTGAGTCTACATTTAGATAGTATTTAAAATTTCTATAACATGTAAATTTTAAAACGTACCGCCAAAATTACACTTTTCTATGGTTGTGTTTGATTACCGAATATATATATATATATATATATATATATATATATATATATATATATATATATATATATATATATTACAATGCACCAAACCATTAATATTAAGCTGTATAAATAATATTATAATTTATTAGTTAATACCTTTATTAATTTATAAATATTTTAAAATAATATATGCATAAAGATATTAGAAAGCAAACTATTTTAATATGTATACTTTACAAATATAATTGAAAATCACCACACTTTAACAATAAGCTTCAAAAATATTATAATTCGCCATTTCTTCTCTTTCCAAAAATACAAAAAAAATTAAGTAACAACTTTTAAAAGAGCTTGAAAAAAAAAGAAAAGTATCCAGAAAACTTCTAAAATGAACATTTTAAATGCACTAAGAAACGAAAAAAATTAGGTGAGTCTATATATATATATATATATAGAGAGAGAGAGAGAGAGAGAGAGAGAGAGAGAGAGAGAGAGAGAGAGTATTTCGATATAACTATGTAACATGTTGATTTATTTAGAAAATCGGAATTATTTTTTTCTACTTATATTCGTCACCTAAGAATGATTGTTTGAAGAGAGTAGACAAAGCTAAAATATTCGGTGTGTTTCAAAACTACCTGCTTCCTGGCGACGGTGTAGAGTAGTTACTAGATGGATATGATCAAAGTACAAAGACAACATTAACGTAAAACTTAATTTATGAGATAGGTGTTTAGTGTATACAGCACACACATCGACAGTACTCATGTACTCGTATCATGTAGATATCTGACGGATATCGGATCAAACTCGTTGCACCCGTATCATGTTACTACACTTGTATATATATATATATATATATATATATATATATATATATATATATATATATATATATATATATATATATAGATAGATAGATAGATAGATAGGCACACACGTATTTTATTTGCAAGGGTGAATTTGTCCGCATTCAAACGTGTCCCTCGTGGAAGTGTTTCTCCAAGAGGTCAGTTAGTGCTGTGGCCTACTCGCTTGACTGACATTCTATGGGGAGAGTTAGTCACATGTATGAAGGGTAGACAGTGGTTGGGTGGCTTATTAAAGTCTGTTCCTACCACCTAAAGAACGTACATAATTTAGCTATGTAAAACTTATCCTAAATTCGAAATGAAATATATAAAGTTCGATGAGCATCTCATTCGGGTCGTCTTGACTTGGTCCATGTACATTTTATAATGAAATAACACATTTTTGAAAATTGAAACTCACCATTGTAGTATTCCCACGTGAATGGGAGTTCACTGGAGCAAACCATCATAAACAGAACCAGGAAAGCCTTTCTCGCTTATGATCACAGATATCTGCTCTGTCCTTATTTCAATAAAATGGCTTCTTTCCTAACGACATCACATACAGAATTTAGCGTCAATCTGAGTAATACCATCGAGCTCAAGTTTTCTCTCTGAGTGTATTTTCCATTCTTTTCTTATAATGTACATTGCAAAAAATATTGACACGGCCTCTCCAAATGACCTGATTAGTCTGAAATTTGATACTTATACACGATTCGATTGACAAAATGATAATGGAAACGTGGGCGAGTTTACAAATGTTAACAGGTTGAATATTGCCTTACACCAGCTATACAATCTTTCATAAGATAATTAAACACTGGGTTCGCAAAGCGGGACGATTTAGGTAGGTCAAATATTATGGTAAATTAAGTAATATTTATACAGTATAACGTTTGTGTACTTTTAAAATATTTCATGTCAAGGGAACGTTGAAGCACGCACAAGATACTTTATACACTGTTGCAAGAAAGTGCAGTGCAGTATGCATAGCATAACAGATGGTCCGGGGGTGGGGTATGTGCTAACTTATATCATTGTAATAATGATTTCCAAAATACTTCAATGCGTGACCTTTTAATTTTTTAATTTTGTGCAATTATGATAAAATGCTTAACAAAGTGACAAAATGACTAAACCATGAACATGTAATTATATGCAATATGTACCAGCACACGTGCTTAGGGCACCAGCCCAGGGGGGGGGGGATGCACCCCCCCCCAATTCAAGTTGTTGATGATAAAATTGAATGAATTATATATGACCATTTCGATTTGCATGTACGAGTATTTTGATCTGGAATGATGGCAACACTGGTATTTTCCCACCTTTTTAGCTTGAAATATTGGTTTTTGTTGTTTTGTTTTTTTTTGTTTTTTTAGTTTCACATTTTGTAGGGGGAGGGGCAATATAATATTTTCAGCGCTTTAGGGCCCTGGAAGGCCTTAACCAGACTCTGACCAAGACAATTGTATGCTGGCCTCCATAATCACAAGCTAAAACTTCGACAAGAAATGGATTGGCTACAGTGTAAGTGTTTTGAAAGTAAACCTTAAATTCTTTATCTGGTGCGAGCTACCTGTCTAAATGTTGTATGGCTCAATATTTCTTTTGCATTAAGTGGGGATCAAAAACAGTGAATTGAAATTTGAAGTGACTCATATTATTGTACCAAAGATGCCGTGGCAGTATTTTTATTGATGATGAAGAAATAATTAAAGTTTATTGATTTGTCTTACGTTGTAGCGATCCGCTAACGTGTTAATATGACTCTGTAACAACGTACCCTATGACTGTTGACAGTTATCTGCCCAAGTTGACAGTTATCTGCCCACGTTAAAATGTTGCTCCTATTAATAAACTTTGGAAAATAGTCATGTTACGTAATTCTGGCCAATAATTTTACGTCCGGAACTACAAACAGGTGGGGTTATGCCGAACTGGGAGTTATCATAATTTTAATTAGAATTACTTGTCCGTTTACACTCGAACAGTATCAAACAAAGAAACATTCTGTATTGTCTCTGTGAGTCAAACATTAAACACTCTTATCTACTATCCAGAACATTGTTATCTAGTATCCAGTATCTAGTTATCTACTATTCAATATCCCACGCACAATATCCAACAAGGAGTGAGTAGAGACTAAAAATCTTCATTTGCTATCTGACGAAAAGGGTAGGAGTGTTTACACCCATTACACTTACAAACACACAAACATCCTCTCACACGAGGGGGATATGATGTAAAAAATGAGGAATGAAATAAACACACTATCACACGCAATCAAGGGCAGTAGCGTTTACAGACACACTATACCCTCAAATATATTATCACACACAAGGAGTAAAGTGTTTTCTCTGTGGTTTTTTTTTTTTTCTTCAAAGTATTTGTTGGTTGTCAACAGACTTTGACATAGATACACAAAGAGTGGCAGTGAGTTTGAGTAGCATGTCTCTTTTCGAGCAAACTTTGATGGTCCTGAAAAGGGCAGTTAGCGATAAATGAAACTAACACAAAATATACATACCATGCCCCGCCAACTTCGTTCTGCACTCTTCACATCTTGAATGGTTCCAAGAACTTATGGCTTGTTTAGCTTCTTACTCTTCATTGTCATCTTCTTCGTTTTCTTTTCTGGCATGCAGTCACTCCTGGACTTTTTCCGCGTTTCGTTGAAGAGTCCTTTTTTCTTCCCTTTCATCTGTCTCTCTCTTTCTTTTTTTTTTTTTTCCTTCTCCTTCTTAGCCCACGTTCTTTTTATTTTGGGTGTTTCTTCCTTGTATGCTTTGCAAACGAATTCTATCCCGTTCGCAAGAGATGATTTCCCTCTTGAGTAAGATGACCAGTACTCCCTCATCTGCTTCAAGAGACGCTTGGTTCTCTCCAAGATGGCTATAGCTTCACTAAGTTTACCAATCTGACAGTGTTGGTTGCTAATTCTTATCTTTTTGTGCAGATATAGAGGAAAACATCCCTCCGATTCGGTACGCGAACGTGAAGGAAAACGTTAGTAGCTATAGTAGAAATCAACAAACATCAAGCGGACCTAAAATAAACTTCTGTTCTGATTTTGTTCACACACACCTGTGATCAATGAGACTAACATATTTATGATACACAACGGTTAGGTAGTGTTTACACATACACATTTTACCGACAAACGCACTATGGAAAGGGGTGGGGGTTTCCTTTATAGTTTTGGAAGATAAAGGCATACACAAACATACAAACATATGGTGACAATGATGGAGTAGTATCTCTTTTCTAAGAGAAATGGATGGCCCTTAAAAGGGCTGTTGGGTTGTTGTATTGGACCGTTGAGATGTTAACGACGATATCCACAAAGGATATGAAGGAACTCTACAAATGCAACTGTTTGCTATATTTATGATAAGAAATAAGAAGCTGATGACAAAGTTAGAGATGATTGCCATATTACTAATAAATTTAGGGGTCACTCAGATATACCTCATAAAAAGACAAGTGGCATAAACATCATTTGAATCCCAAGAAGCAAAGCTATTTAATGAGAAAATAATTGTCATTTATAGACTTAAAAAAACTTAACGTTTAACAGGCCAAGTTACTCTTGTCAGCCAATATTAGATTCATCTAAGTCACTTATGTATGACTTTATTACCATAACTTAAAGGCTACATATGCTAAATGTTTTGAATTTATTATATACGGACAGCGTTCATTTTGACTACCTTGAAGAATTCTTTATCGTTTGAGAAAAGATGACATGTGGCACAAATTGTAAGCATCATGTGTTTAAATTAACGTTAACTGCGCTGATAATGTGATTTTTCATAAATTAAATCTTGATTTGTTTCAAGTAATTATAGTCCTATATTTCATTCGAAATAAATTTTCCATGTTTAAATAAATGCGGCCGCCTTTGTTTCATAATTAACAATGAGCGGAAGATCCCAATCACATTATATCGCTGAATATACAAGTTTCCTATTAGGTGAAATTACAGAGATCCTATCTCTGTAATCACAGAGATCCAATCTCTGCGTAGTTGGGTTTATTGTTATAATTTGCTTTTGAAAATGAAAACAACTGCATTCACAGTTTGATATTTAATTTAAAACGTAGCGGTTTGACTTTGTTTTAAAACTACACTAATACTAAGCCTATTTGTACATAATTTCCACGATCTTATCAAGAGCCCCCAAAGGTTCATATGGTCCGGAATGAGACGGAAACCGGGTAATGCAGACAAAACTACCGATCTTGGGTGTGAACATGCTGAATAAGGGATTGAACCCTCAGTGCCGGATTAAACCCCGTGGAGACCCCTAGGCAGTCGAAATCTCGGGGCCCCCTCACAAATTATCTCCTAATACGTCAAGATTAAATCAATTCAATATTATTTTGATCCGTTGTCGCGGGGCCCCTAAAAGGCGTGAGGCCCATAGGCCGGTGCCTACTCTGCCTATTGGGTAGTCCGGAACCGTGAACCCTACACATAACATGTGCCAAGGAACTTATTACCACTTTCCCACCTATTTTTGAAGATCATTTTTGTTTTACCACTTAGGAGTACTTACATCACAACAAAAGTTGCTAAAATGGATATTTTAACCATTATGGATAATAAAGATCAGGAGGGGATGTAATGTTAACATTATATGTAAGAAAGATGAAAAGGGATGTAATGTTAACCATTATGTATAAGAAAGATCACAGTAGAATGTAATATCAACCGTTATGGACAAGAAAAATCATATGGGGATATAATATCAACCGTTAAGGATAAGAATGATGTATGAGGATGCAATGTAAACCGTCATAGATCAGGGGGGGTAAAGTTAGCCTTTATGGATAAGAAAGATCACAGTGGGATATGTTATCCTTTATGGTTAAGAAAGGTCACGGGGGTGTAATGTTAACATCATGTATAAGAAAGATCACAGTGGGATGCAATGTTAACCGTTATAGATAAGAAAGATCACAGGAAGATGTAATTTTAACCATTATGGGTAAGAAAGATCACAGGGGGGTGTAATGTTAACCGTCATGGATATGAAAGGTCATAGGGAGATGTAATGTTAACAGTTACGTATAAGAAAGATCACAGGGGGGTGTAATGTTAACAGTTATGGATAAGAAAGGTCACGGTGGGATGTAATTTTAACCGTTATGGATAAGAAGTATCACAGTGGGATGTAATGTTAACAGTTATGTATAAGAAAGATCACAGAGGATGTAATGTTAGCCGTTACAGATAAGAAAGATCACAGTGGAGCGTAATGTAAACCGTTATGGATACGAAAGATAATAGGGGGATGTAATGTTAACAGTTATGTATAAAAAAGATCACAGGGGAATGTAATGTTAACCGTCATGGATAAGAAAGATCACAGGGGAATGTAATGTTAACAGTTATGTATAAGAAAGATCACAAGGGAATGTAATGTTAACCGTCATGGATAAGAAAGATCACAGTAGGATGTAATGTTAACCGTTATAGATAAGAAAGATCACAGTGGGATGTAATGTTAACCGTTATTAGTAAGAAAGATCACAGTGGGATGTAATGTTAATCGTTATTGGTAAGAAAGATCACAGTGGGATGTAATGTTAACCGTTATTGGTAAGAAAGATCACAGTGTGATGCAATGTTAACCGTTATAGATAAGATAGATTACAGTAGGGCGTAATGTTAACCGGTTTGGATACGAAAGATAATAGGGGATGTAATATTAACAGTTATGCATAAGAAAAATCACTGTGGGATGTAATGTTAACCGTTATAGAAACGAAAGATCATAGGGGTATTTAATGTTAACCGTCGTGCATAAGAAAGATCACAGGGGAATGTAACGTTAACCGTTATGGATAAGAAAGATCATAGGATGATGTAATGTTAACAGTCATCCATAAGAAAGATCATAGGGAGATGTGATGTTAACCGTTATGGACAAGAAAAATCATAGGACGATGTAATGTTAACAGTCATGAACAAGAAAGCTCACAGGGGGATGTAATGTTAACTGTTATGGACAAGAAAGGTCATAGGGGGATGTAATGTGAACCGTTATCAGTGTCACGTTTGCTAAACCCCTGCTATTAAGTCATGTATAATTACCGCGGCAATGTGTTTGATGTCTAAACATTGCCGCGGGCTAGTGTTAATCTCTTACGCAAGGTTACCGTGACCCGCCAGAGGACCGGAAATTTGAGCTGGCGTAGGCGACCGCTCGCGTTATTTGACAAAGGCTTGTAGTCGTCACACCTAGGTGTTAAAGATTAGTCCTAAGATCAGAGGTAACCCGCGAGGGGTGCATGGCGTGTTCTCATCCGTCCCCACGTTGACAGACAGCGAGAAGGACATTGTCCGCTAAGTTTGATTGGATCGGATCACAGCGACATCCAATCGGAATTGAGATAGAGGGTATGATTACAATTAGGTCCGAATTATAACTTTCATAACTCGTAAGCAAAAAGTTAGCTTCTCCTGGGAAGATTGTTCAGCAAATAGAGTTACTCCGAGAAAACCACTCGCAATTTGGCTGTAAAACTTAGAAGCAGATTCTAAGGAAAGACAAAGCTTCGAAAAGGAAGCTTTTTAGGGGACAGAACTTCTGGTTCAGTTGAGTCCTGAGTCTCCAAGAGGGAAGACGGAAGTGAGACTAGTCGAACAGTCGGAGTCGACAAAACTCTGGTCGGTGGAAAGAATGTGGATAGAAGGTGGGGAGGAGGAAAAGGAGTCTGGAGGAGAAATGGAGGAGGAAGAGGAGTATAGAGAAGTCGATGAGGAGGAGAAGGAGTACAGAGAAGTCGAGGAGGAGGAAAACGAATTTGGAGGAAGTCAGGGAGAAAGATGAGAAGGAATTGGGAGAAATAGGAGAGAAGAATACCACAGATGAGTAGAATACAAGGACAGGTAGAAATCTATCTCACACTACTAATCAAGTGATGCAATAGGCTATTAAAGGGTCGAGCGGAAGGAGTGTACTTGGGAAATTTGAATCATTTGACTATTGAATTGTGATTAAATTGTTATTCATTGAATTTCATCCTTTTTGTATATTTAACCATCTAAATGTCGGCATTGCTGATAGGGGGCTCGGAGCTTTACATCTATCTTCCACTAATTTAACTTCCAACCAATATCGAGCCTGGGTGGGACTTCTATAATAGTTTAAATAAAATATTGGGAGCACCCCACCCGAACCATAACAGTCGGTAAGAAAGATCACAAGGGGATGTAATGCTAACCGTTATGGATAAGAAAGATCGCAGTGGGATGTAACGTTAACCGTTATCGTTATCCAATGATAAGAAAGATCATAGGGGATGTAATGTTTTCAAGTAAAGGATTCAGACTGAAATTACTACAAAATTTCCTTACTAGAAATAGTAGCTACACGCCAATGAAAACTCCAGAATTTCGCAGGAATATTGTATGATACATGTGTATCCGTAACTAAACATTTATTAGTCTCATAGTTGTAGAGAGTTGGTATTACATAGGATGCTGTTCCTATTTAATCGAGTTGATCGAGCACTGGTAACTTACAGTGTGATGACAAATTAATCCAGTACAATTTATGTGATCGACCTGTGACCTGGTTTTATCCGTTAATTTAAATCATAGAATGTGGCTTTAAGAATCATTTATACGGCCGCGCTCTGGAGGAAGTTGCCCATGCCTGCTTTAGGCAATTCTAGAATACTCCCTGGTTTTGGAGAAGAAAAAAAACAGCAATTGTGTATCTTAATCAATTAAATGATTATCGATATGTTAGCAGAATGATCGTCGATCTTGAAATTTAAACAGATTTCCTGCACTATCAGTGGGACATAACAATTCTTTTTAAGGGATAGTATCCCATGGTAACTGTGGCTTTAATCTGTCGGCAATCTTTTTTTTTTTTTTTTTTTATCACCTGGTAATTATGTTACTCATGTACCTACGCCTAATGAACATCGCACATTTCTGAAGAATTATACTTTTCATGCGAAAATGAAGTCGTGAACTTTCAGACTGTTTCAGGTATATTGACTAATTAAATCGCGCAGCCTCGGGTACTGTAGTGGCACGATCTTCCCCTCGTATTTACGTGTATTATTTGATCCATATATATATATATATATATATATATATATATATATATATATATATATATATATATATATAGTGTGTGTGTGTGTGTGTGTGTGTGTGTGTGTGTGTGTACGCTGTATCAATGATATACTACGAGATGTATACATTTTTCATTAAAAGGAAACGAGGTTTGCTGAGTTTTCTAACGAGTGCTATATCATTGATACATAGTACATACTATACATATATTTTATTTATATCATCTACAAATACATGTACATATATTTGCCTTTGAATGAAGTTCCGATTTACTGCAGGCAACTGTGTATTGACCGAGTGAATGAACTCCTCACATCGCTGCCGAGTGTGTCCGCTACAAAATGTAGTTATATGCCTTTTGTGGCTATTCACAATCACCTTTGCATATTGATAAGTTGATTGTTTTCTTTTTTGAGTTTCTATTTTCTTCACATTGACTAAATAAATATAATACACACATATGATTTAAACATGAAAGATGGTTTTAATGAAGAAAGCAGAGCACCACAAACACATGGTTAGCTACGCCATTCACATGAACGCTCAGCCATTCACGTACCAGCGCACGGAAATTAATGTGGAATAGAAAGTAAGTGAAATGACGAACCAACAAGATTTAATTAAAATATTTTAATATATTTACAGTTGATCTAAGTCATTATTCTGCTTTAATAACAGTACTACCGACCATCTCTCTCTCTCTCTCTCTCTCTCTCTCTCTCTCTCTCTCTCTCACACATCCTTTGGTCGGTTTGACTTAATTTTTACTATCATTCATAAGTCCAGAGACATCGTGGGATGACACAAGCGAAAATCCTCTACGCTTGTCTTTTCATAGATTTTCGCCCATATCTTGCTACGATGGTCCAGAGAGAGAGAGAGAGAGAGAGAGAGAGAGAGAGAGAGAGAGAGAGAGAGAGAGAGAGAGAGAGAGAGAGAGAGAGGTCTTTGGACATTTCATACTTAAATAAAAATAATCGATTTTTTTTAGAATATTATAATGGGTTTAAGAAACAACAACAACAACAAAACATTAAATACATCACAGTATGTGTACCACGTAACCGAGAAATTTACCGTATAATGTCGACAGGGTTTGCAACTGTGTATCATTGATTATATAAACACTATAGATAAATCCCAAGGAAAGTGCACACATACTGTTACGACGAACCATATTCTTGTAGGTTACTTGGTGTAAGTTTAATTTCAAGGTTTTCATCCATCCCAAATTCTTTTTCTCTCTCACTCCAGATTTCTGCGTAGTTTTTTCCGTTATGCATGAGTGGGGAGGGGGCAACAGAAAGCAGAAAGGATTGCGTTGAGATTTTGTACCACATTAAATTCATTTAGAAAACGGGGATTATACTATCCACACAAACGAAGGAAGAGAAGAAATACACACACACACACACACACGCGCGCGCGCACACGCACACACACACACACACACACACATACACACACACGCACACACAACAGTAAAGGAGTGAGTGTTTATAGTCACACTACTCTACATTCACACAAATTGGCAACTTGCATAGTCTCTCTTTTCTAGAGATTTGGTTAGCCCTGAGAAGGGCTTTATATTCTTGGAACTCCAATTGCACCTGGCTAATGGTGGCACCTACCAGGTCTGGCCCCACAGACGCAACGTCGGCTCCAGTCCTGCTCCCAATTGACGCGTGTGGTTGGGAGTGCAGAGGGAGCTTGACTGGCTTCATTATTCCAGTCTTCAGTCTGAGGGGTAGTGAACACTTATTCCCTCCGTCTTCTATTCCACACCCTGGGATGATGTTGCTGAAGTTGCGGCTCCCACTCTTGCCGCTGTCTCTCCAACTCCTCCAAGGCCTCCTCCTCCCAATTTTCAATTTGAGGGACAGCGGCTCTCGGTCGTTATGGTATTGGTATTGGCTGCGGTGTTGGTAGTGGTTGTGTAGGCGTCTTCACCTCAGGTTTGACATCACAGGCAAGTCTTATCATGAGGTGAGGCAGGATCCCTCTCTTCCTTTCTTCTTCTTCCTTCTTCTTTTTTTCCTCCTCTTCTTTTAACCTGGCTACCTCCTGTACCGCCTCCATAGCCAACTCATCTAGAAGGCGCCAGGCATGCTCCAGGTGCATCTGGAGTTCCAACAGTTTTTGCAGTCTGCTTATCTTCTTTTAAGTTGACTAGTCAACAATGGTAGCCAGACTGACGAGTGCTCTGCTTTATATTCCTGGAGCACGAATGTGAAGGAAAACATCCCATTCACCAAAACTTTCCATAACCAAAAACAAAACATCAAACGCGCGGACCTAAAAGAAGCACTCACGTTGACTTTTTTACTTACAAACACAGACATGCACGATTTGACAAGACAGAGAAACAAAGGGTGGATTTTTTTTACTGACAAAAGAAACGAAGTGCTTATAGACACACTTCTATTTTTTTTAAACATACAAACACATAAATTTGTTTTGGCAACTGAATTAGTATGTCTTTTCTAGAGTATTGGGGTAGCCCTGAAAAGGGCTGTTTTTTGTTGACGGGGAGTGATGGCAGTCTATTTTTACTGTCTAAGATTGCGTCCTCGTCTGGCAGCAGGCTTTCCTATACGATACGGCCTGCTTCTGCGGAAAGTTAAGGAGAATTCTTTGGTGTCCACACGGCAGTCGACAAAACCTCTGTCTGGTTCTTGTTGCTGCTGCTGTTGCTGCTGCTGTTGTTGTTGCTGTTCTCTCTGCTTCTGAAGTCTGTACTTCTCTGTCCATTCTTCTTGTTCTTTCTTGATTTCCTCACTGAAGACATCTTCTATCAGGTCTTGGGCTATGGATAACATCCTGACATTCTCTATCTCTTCAGGCTTAGGTATCAGGTTTAGCCTGACACGATGTAAATTGACGTAAGCTTCGTTCAGTTCGGCTAGTCTGAAAGGCATCTTCATAGGTTGACGAGTCAACAGTGGATGGCCAGACTGGAGACCAACCCGCTTTATATGGTTCAAACGCGGACGCGATAGAAAACATCCCTACTAGGTTTTTTGTTTGGGTCGGAACGCTATGATAGCGAATATCGTGGTGAGGGATAGAGAGAAAGTCAAAGAGCATATATTCACAGTCTTTTTTTGAAAACAAACGACAGACACATTTTTTTTCAAAACACATTTTTTATTCAACCAACAATCAACAATAACAACAAGCAACAATAACAACAAACAAATTATTTTTGACAAGGCTGATAACATTGTGAAATCATGTGAGATTTCCGTTGATTGAAGTCATGAGGCCATTGATGTACATTACGTTTCCAAGCTAAAGACAAAAGATAGCCATAACGGTCACAAAACCATCGATCTACTTTCTCATCGTTTCTAGATGTTCTAAAGGATATCCAAGACTGCGTTGATGAAGAAAATACACAATATTGTCCACACGCCATGGAATCTGTGCCTTGTAATTTCACATTATTGTAATGTGTCGTCTGGGCATTTCTTCTCATAAAGTCAATGATGTCGTCTTCCAAAGGGGGTAATCCACACGAATCAAAATACTCCACACAATCCTGTTGAGGGAAGTAGACGGTAACCCAGTGAGTTCCTGGAAGATGACTTTCGTCCGTGTTGATGACATAAGCTTGATGGTCTTGAGGTTTGCGATGAGGTAGTTCATCTTTAGCGCACATGACAGGATTCCAAGAAGCAGTATACGAACTATTGTTCAAAATGTAATAAAGTTCCCAGGTATCCATTTTTTGTTGTGTTTTTTTTCTTCACAGGTAATGATAAGTCATCAATTCAATTCTGACTTTTTGTTTGAAACGCTCTGTCAAATAGCCGTTTCTTCGCCTTGTCTCCCATCTCTGGGCTAAGAGAGCTTCGATGCGATAGATCTCTAGAGTAATCAATGGAGGGCACAAATGATCACGCAAGCCTTTATACCACCCATGCAACACTGCTTCTTCTGAGATGAGACTCCAAGTGTCGTCCAGATACTCGTCCAATTATTCTTCTTGACTCATCATCAGACATTTATCGTGTTGAATTTGACTGGGATGATCGTTTTCACATCTATAACAATCTCTCTTGGTCAATTCCGTAATTGTATCCACCAGGTGTTAGGCAAAACAGGACACTAAATGTTGTTCTTGTTCTGGCCATCTGGACTTGACCACAACCTCCTCCTCTTTGTGTTGGTCTTGGGGTTCTGTTTTCACGCTATCCTCCCATTCCATTTCCAAAGATTCTCTATCGTTCAGTGAGGGATAGGAGTCTTCCATTATTTCTAATAGTCTAGAATGACTTCTTTCAGACTGTTGATTTCGATGGTATTATCGAATTCGGCATACAAGATGACGACCGTCTCGGTGACAGCTTCTACAAACTGAAGTTCCACACGCAGTTGACCAGATTTTATAGGGTGGAAATGTCCCTCGTCGCTGCCTTGGTCTGGAGTGAAATCAAAGGCCCACAAAGTGTAACCTCCTACATAATCTTCGTACGAAATACCGTGACTGGTGTTGGTTCCTAGTTGTCCGGTAGCTTCGTACAGGGACAAGTACGATCTCAAGTAATTCTTCTGGGCAAAGTCAGGTTTGAAGGGTCTGGTACACAAGGTCTTGCCATCGCGACTGACTTCGATCTTGGACACTCTGTAGTGCTTAAACTAGAAAGGATTTTAATCGTGGGCTCCGTTGAGGGCTGCATTACTGACGATACCAACGATTAAACGTTTGGGTAACTGTCCTTGGAACAGATGATCTTCGATCTTGGATCGGAGTCCAGCAGCAATGGTGAATGTTTTCACTTCTACACGTCGTATCAGATACTTGGCGGTCGATCTGCTCAATGTTTGACTGATATTGTTTCCCGCTTTAGGTAACACTTCTACGCGACGCACGTAAAATCTGGCTTCTTGGATGAGGGTTTTGTATTCGTTGGCATGAGCCATCAAATGGAAAGCGGAACTGCTGAGATTGAGTCTCAGGCGAATATCCACTCCGTTCAGCAAAAACTTGTCTTGCAACCACATGTTCAAATGCAAACGATCCATCAGTTCTAAATTACGAGCTTGCAGGATTTTCCTTCGACGGTTGTTAAAACCCACATTGTGAGGATTGTCATCGGCTGTCAGGGCTGTGTCGTTAAACGTGTCTTCACCTGCGGTGTCAGGTTTCCATACCACGCAAGCATCCAGATGAGTGTTCTTGGCCTCTCTTCCGTACGTCAAGAGATTTTCTAGGTACGCTCGGTAAGGGTAAGTATCCATACTGCTGCTGACCAGTTTGTCATTCAAGTACAAATCCACTTCGCTGAACATGGAATGCATGAAATTGCTGAAGGGAGCTACTCTGGCATCGGCTCCGGGATTGGTGTTGTCGGTTTTGATCACTTTCAGTTTCAGATAGAAGTAACTGCTATTCAGATCGATGTAATCTTCGGGCTGTCCTTTGATTTCAAACTCTATGAGAGCTGAATCCGTCAAAGAGGAGAAATTCGACCCATTGGGATTCTTGTATCGTCATCATGGTGGGTGGAATGGCAAACAGATCCAGTTCCGACTTGGAATAAGCACAAGACTCTCGGTGCATCATTTTCTTTTTTTAATAATCAAAAACGTCTAACTCTCGGACACATTTTCTTTTCTTAGTCTTTCTAGCTCTAGGGATGTGAAGTCCTCTCAAGGGGTGTTTTCGTCGTCTTTTTCTGCCTTGTCCTTGCTGTGGCGTCAGGGAAGCAGGAATGTCTGACTTGGCATTGCCCAGGGCATTTATAGGAGTTTCTCGCCGACCCAAAATGTCTTTACCCGTTTCAAGCAAGACATTTTTGCCTGCTCTCAAGAAAGCTTCTTTGGGATTTTGTTTGTCAATGATGACATTTTGGAGAAATTCTTTGCCGTGCGTCAACGCGGCATTTTTTAAGGCGTGCAATCCCCGTGTCACCATCGGTTTCAAAACGGAAACCACTGTACGATAGGCTGATTTTAGCATATCACCTCAACCATGTCCTCGCTGTGGAGCGACTCCTTGGTACACAGGATACATGACTGACAAAAAGTTAGAGTAATCGTTTTCGAAAATAGAGTTTCACTGTGACTTTCCCTTTGGTGAATGGAATATTTTGTCCCAGATCTCCTTTTATAGTAATGTTGACAGTGTCGAAATAAGACTTACTGACGGGCAAATAGTGAGGATGTACAAATTCGCGGTGAACATGATAGGTGTTTCCACCTTCCTCGTCAGCAGCTGTGGCAGAATCCACTTTGAAAGGAATGACACGCAGTAACGGTACGGAGGTGTGTCCCACTACGTTGTGCTCCACCACATCGGAGTATACAAACATCAAATTCAGTCCTTGGTTCATTTCTACAGGGAATCGACAATATTTCGCAAAATCCAAGTTACCCGTCACGGCTGGTATTTCGTTTCTCATCTTGATGATCTTGGGGTCTCCACCCAAAATGTCATACAATTCAGGACAAAATGTAATGGCCAATATTTTGTCCTCTGAATATTTGATCAGTAGGCGACGAGCTATTTTGTGGTACTCGATCGTGACACTTCTGGCTCTCTCCAAACTTTTCCCAAACATGAAATTGAACCTGTCGGCAATGGCGTTCACCAAATGTTGACCACTAACATAATAGCCCGCAGGAATTATCAACAGATAAGTGGAGCGATTACTTTTGGGGTCTTGTGTTTTCATAAAGTCAGCTATAGTGGCACGTTCATCCATGGCTTCTTGCACTTGTTCGTCATAAACTTGTGTCATAAAAAGTGTTTTGATTTTCGACGATGTTTTTGATTTGTGTAGGGTGAATCATTTCCACCAAAGCCACTTCCCAATAGGCTTCGTGATCCAATTGGATGGCTTGAGGTAATCTGGCCGAGAAACAGCACAAAGTGTTATTGGGAAACACCTCCATGGAACTGTCACTGGGTAACGTTAAGTAAAATTGGTTGTTCATAATTCCACAGTTCTAGTGTCCGAGGAGTCACTGGAAGTCAGAGGAGTGTCTAAAAGAGGATGGTTAGGGTGACTGTTGGAACTAACGTTGGACACAAGACTCCCGTTGTTGTTTCCGTTAGAGGAATATTTCAAAGACGGATTGGGAAGAAGGTAACCGATGCAACTGCTAAGTAAAATGGTCCACAATTGTTTGTCTCCTTGTTGCAAACTAAAATTGGCAATGGCAGCACCGATGACACAATACACCACAAAGATTTGGCAGAAAAAGACGATTTGCGTTTTAGGCACACGTTCTCCACACCACACCCACAAGGGTTGCTTTTGTAGATCTTGCAGAGAAGAACTGGGCGACGGAGTGGTTACTGCAGTAGCTGAGGCTGTGTTGAAGGGCATGATGGTCACCTCTTTTTATAGTCGATGAGTTGCGAGGCGTCGACCCAAGAGTCAAAACTGGATATCCTTTCCAACGTACTTTGACTTCTTTGACACGTCGTTTTCCCACTTTACGAGTTCTTCGATCTAGAATGCTTTCTATCTCGTACACGTCGTCTTCTTTTTTGGTCACACGTTGTAACTCGGGTAAGTAAAACGTTCCTTTTAACACTTCCCCGTTCATGTCTTCCAATTTATAGACAGGAGGATAACGGCCACGCACTCGTTCAGTGACACGAAACAATTCGGTGGTCCATTTGGGTAAGTAACCTTTGTCGAAAGTGCGTTTGGTTTTGTCAATGCGTACCCAATCTCCTGATACCAACACTCCACCTTTCTTGGGGACAGTCACTGTTGGGGACGTAGCAAACAGGCGCTCGAAGACGGTCACTTCGTTGTCAGGAGTCACTTCTTGGGGGGCACGCCCAATGCTCCGATGGTAAGATTGGTTGTACGATTGGACGAGGTGTGGCAAGACGTCGATGTACTTGAGAGTGTGTTGATGCGTAAAATATTTCCATATGCGTTCTTTCAAGGTGCGTTGAAAACGTTCCACGATGGTGCCTTTGGTTTCGGGATTCTCGGTGGTGAAAAAATGAATGTCACGTTTCTTCAATTCTTTTTGGAAAGCTTGGTTCAGAAATTCGGTGCCTTTGTCAGTTTGCCATCAAAGAGGGTGACGTCCGCTTTGTTTCAACACCAGTTTGAGGGCTCGCACTAACTCACTGCTCGATTTGGAAGTCAATGGCATGACCCAATCAAATTTGGAAAAGACGTCGATGACACAAAACAAATATTTGTAACCACGATTGTAGGTGGCCAAATGAGAGACATCGGCTAAATCGGCTTGCCATTGATGATCGATGCCCTCCACTCGGGTGCGACTTCTGGAAAATTTTCGTCGAATGGGTTTGTGTAAGGTGTACGTGGCTTGTTCTTGTAAACATCGTTGCACTTGAGATAAACGGATACTTTTCAGTCGAGTTTTGGCAGCACGATACAATTTCTGAACTCCTCCGTAACCTGCGTAATGGGATGGATCGTAGTAAATGCTGGCTAACACCTTCTCCATTTTTTAATAAGTGATCCACTCTTCACTGATGCTACTCTGAATGGGACGAGGGGGTGGTTTAGAAACGGATTTACGTGTCCGATGTGCCACGGGTGTAGAAGTTGAAGGTAGTGGTGGTGGTGGTAATGGGATGGCTTTGTTCTTCTTTTCTTTCTTCAATTCTGGTTTCCCTTCTTTCTTTTTCACTTCTGTCGAAGGAGGAGTGGACATCATCTTTTCAACACAAGCTTTAAGTTCTTCTCGTTGGGGTGTAGAGGAAGGGGTCAACAAGGACGCTGCAATCTTACTAGGGATGGGAGGTGCTGACGGTGTTTGAAAGACTTCTCGTGCCTCTTCTTCCTCAGGCATCCGTGGGGTTGCGTCTGTCTTGACCACTGGGGGTGGTGGTGATGGACTTTTCATCAGAGTCTTAAAATCTTTCAGAGTGGGTTGAGCTGTTTCGTCTAAAGCTTTCTGGTGAAAGAGTTGCAATCGTTGCAACAATTGACCGTACCGTTGCGATTTTTCCGTTTCTGACAAATCGCTACGATCCATCAATGATTGCAATTCGTGTTGTAACTGGGACATCTCGGTCAAATGAGGACTGGGAGGTAAAAGCGGGGTTCGTTGTTCTTGCCAACGATGGTATTCCATCGTTTGTAAGGTACTAAAGCCAGTTTTCGTCCTTCCATCGGATTTCAAGGATCACGTCTGAGAACTTTTGACTCCAAAGGTCGCTTTTATCTTCTTGGACCTTTTTATCTTCACCCTCCCAGGATGTTTCCCAATGCTCCTTTCAGCAAGGGTCCTCCTATTGTTCCCATTACTCCTTTCAGTAACATGGGCAAAAGGGGTAAAATTCCTCCGCGTTGCACCAAGATCTTTTCCTTTTGACCAATGGGTATTTTCTTTTGGACCATTTGGCAAAGAACGTGTCGATGTTTGGCTAAGCATTCTTTCTGGTGTTTAGACAAAGGTATTGTGCCTTTCAAGACATTCAGACAACATTCGCACACGGTGTCGATGACGTCGTTGGAGGTAGTTTGAATGAGTTATTTTCGCATGGGTGGAGGAGCTTTGGACAGGACGGACAACATGTCCCAATGTTTGGCTAAACGAGGTGGCAGTCGTTTCCTTTCTTTCCTTTCGGGGCAGAAGAGGAATGTCTTTTTTGGGGTGACATCTTTCTCGGTTGGTTCGTTGGTTCCGTGGCACACAGCAAAAATACACTAACGTCGATGACTTGTCACACGGTCTTTTATCCTTTCTTGGGGACTATCGCTTCGTCATAAACGTGACGATGTGATTTCCAAAATCGCCAAAGAATCCTCCTCTTTGGTGGCTCCTCTTTTTCTTTGGAGCAGTGTGTCTTTTCTGGGGGTGACGTCGATGTTTGGCTAAGCGCTTTTTAGGATACCGTGACTGTCTTTTTCGTTTTCCTTTTCCTTTTTGGACCGAAGAAGGAACACGATGGTAACGGTGTGCACGTCTTGGAGGGGACATCTTTGGTCGTTCAGCAGCACAAAAACACTGATCCGTATTGTTTGCCTCAGGTCTTTTTTATACTGGAATGCGTCGCCACTGATTGTCTTTACGTCGTATCAACTTGATGACAGGCAACACACGTCGTGGAGGAGTTCGCAACGGACTAAATCAGGACAGTTCTTGCTTGGACAAATCCAGTAAACTCTGTAACACACCCGTTCTCTCTTGGACTTTGATTTTGGGGGCAGGTACTTTGTGAGCAGCGGCTACAGCCGCTAAAGAGGAAGAGGGTGTCACCGCTGGAGAAGTTTTTGGAGACGCTCTCTTGCGGGTAGAAGCTGTTTTCTGTGGACTTTTCTTTTTCTTTTTCTGAGGCTGTGACCTGGTCTTGACCCCGTTGCTTTTTCTTCTGGGTACGTTTGGGCGTGGCTTTTTTCTTGGGGACGACTTTGGGAGCATTAGGATCCCATTTTAAGAGGGAACGAATGATGACACCTCCTAGAGAACCGCTATCTCCAGGTTTCAAAATGATTTGCTTTTTGGTTTGAGTGTCGATGCGAGGATCGGCTAGCTGCGTCAAGGCTACTTTGTTTCTCTCAAAAAAACGATTGGTTTGATGTGGAATCTGAATGATGCCTTGCAGTAGTTGACGTGCTGTCACCGTAAGTCATTGTAAGACTTCTTTGAGACTAGCTTCTAAGACACGAGCACGTATTTGTGGATTTTTTCGCGACTGATACCGTACAAGGCACGAATCAATTAAATGGGAAGATGAGACTGAAGGGACGTCATGTTGACGATGTGTGAGACAGAGCCAGAGTGACCGAGGTTTGTATAGACTTTTGTTTGGTGATTGTGATTAAGTCGACGAAGGGGACGTGTACACGACAGGCCCTCCGTCTTGGCACCAGTGGTGAAACAGATGGGTACGAAATCGCAAATAATCGGGAGTGGTGGGTTTTAATTCCACGAGTAAATAAGCGTGTGGGGTTTGAGTGGCATCGTCGTACGCATGAGTCAGCCAAGGCGTTCCTAACTGTTTGGCTTAGACTTGTACTTGCGATTTATCTCTAGGGCTTTTAAATAACACCACGTAATGAACATTGAGACTGATGGTACGATGGGCTTTACTTTGTTGAAACAAATTTTGGGTGATGTAAATGACACTGGCATTGCGATGATGTCCTTTGCGCGTAAAACAGAGTTTAATTTCTTCTTCGTCTTCTCCTAAAATGTCATCAAAAATAACTAAATGAGTTTGACTAGGGTCAGACACGATCCCGTCGTCCTCGCCAGGAATGCCATCCACAAAGACAATGGAATCGCCTTGACTTTCTCGCAGAAGGCTGTACGCCGATTGCCACTCTTTGTAACACCACACGATTCGTTGAGGTGGACGATCGATCAAATGATGTTTATGTTCGATCAAACGTTTGACAAATTCGGTTTTGCCTGAACGCTAGGTCCGGCAATGAGCATGTTAAAGGGATGGCGAAGATACAAGGCCTCCCAAATAGTCCGATCTACGTGTTCGTCAATGACTTTGACAGTGGAGGAAGAGGGAGTAGAGACAGTAGAGGTTGCCATAGTAGTGTAAGAAATGTCACTTTTGACACGAAGACAGAAAAGACAAGAGTTTTTATACTTTTTTCAGGACACGTTTATTGTCATCTTTAATTGTGAACAACACGAAAGATAAAAATACATAAAAGCCGAATGGTTAAGTACATGAATAAAAGACACATCAAAACGATCATAGTGGAATATAAACAAGTCTCTGTACAACATTTGTGGTGATCAAGAGGTGAAATCGTAGGGGTAGTGTGTAATATTCTTAGAGTCTCTACACTCCTTGGCACAGTCACACAAGAGTCCTCCCGGAATGGCCTTTCAGGGATGTCGATAATGGTCCTGTCCTGAAGAGAGTGGTTTTCCTCGGTCACGACTTCTTCTTCTGGCACTGTCACTAACACTGGTTTAAAAGTTACTTTTTCACTGAACCTTTTAATTTTTTAGGATGACAAATCTTTTGCATAGTGTGCAACTTCTTTTGTCCAAGCCTCAAAACCCCAACTTTTCCAGTCACGTACATCTTTCCAGTGAGGGTGTAAGTCACAAGCTCTACACACATCGTCGTACACATCTTCAGTGCCTAAAAGTTGACGAATCTTGATTTCCCGTAGAGGTTGAGAAGTATCAAGATGAAAGCGCAAAGCTTTGAGCACAATGAGTCTCTCGTGTACATTTAAAGGAACCACTTTCATGCTTTTTGGAGTGGTATGTATTGTTCGTAAAGTGTCCACAATGAATCGGCTGGTAAACGAAATCCCAGAAAGCAAGTCACTAAGACACACACTGTACGTCGACCCCAATTCAATGGACACAGTTCTCGTAATAGACGATGGTAATCCTCTACCGTTTCAATAGTGTCATTGATTTCCTTCCACGGAATCTGTTTTATCACGAATGATAAAGGTCGTGGCATGGTAATCCGTTTTTATACCCTCTTTGGTGTAAGGTAATAACTGTACTTTTTGAACAGCCTCGATTTTATTTTAGTACCGTGCCAAAAAAGTTTAGTCACTGACTCACACACCACACTTCGCACAGAAGTTTCCTCTTGAACTAGAGAGAATTGTTCTTGTAAAGATTTGTTGTAATCCTCTAACTCGTCCGTTGGAATTCGGTGTATTAGGATCACCTTGTAAGTTGAATGAGTGGTATCCAAAAATTTATGAATTTCACGCGATTCATCAATGTCTGACCACTGGAACACTTTCATCAGAATCAGTCCTCTTATAGCATTTAGGTACCAATGGTTCAAACATCAGTGACGTAACGGATGCAATGGTTCTTTGCGTTTCACTTGTATTTTGACGAACTCGTGGTAAATGCGTTCTCTCAATGCCACAGGCAAACCACGAATGTTCTCTTGTAAAGTATCCATAACCATGTCAGTCAAACACTTCTCCTAGAGCGAAAGTAACGAACAAAGTGAGTAATTTCTGGCCACTGCCATTCCAGGAAACGGTCAAGAATGTCAATAAAACCTTCAAATGTAAATGGTCTAAAGCGGAATATTCGGATGAACGCACCCTTGATCCAGAGAAATCTGACTTGTTTGTTGACTTTTGTCAATTTCCTCTTCTGAATTTCTCGACATAAACGTTCTACAGTCACAAATTGAGATTTGGCTCTGGCAAGTCCCAGCTAAATTTCCTTGTAGATCTTCTCTTGCAATTCGTTTGGTAATCTTTGAAGATTATTTTTCAAATTGGGTTTAAATACTTGTCTAGGGGTTGTCCAACGTTTGACTCCTAGCCACGTAGCTGGTTTCTTACACGACATGGTATGCCCGCTTCAATGACGAGGTCCCACTAAAGGTAGGTAGTGACAATCCGGAAACCATCAAGCATGTTCCAGGTAAGCGCAATCTTTCTTCTCCCACTCGTGAAGTGACACACCATAACTGAAGCACTTGACTTTATCCCCTTCGGCCAAGTACATAAATCCAGCTCTAGCTAATTCTTCGGGGGTAGGTCTTCCCAGATATTTTGGCCATTTTCCTCGGAAGGTTTGGATCCGACTTTCATAGTCACAGTTTTCAGGCAAACGCACAGGGAACGAATATTCGTCTTTCACAGGTTCATTTCGATGAGGGTACGGTGAAATATGTAATAGTTTGCTCAGTTTTACGTGACATCCGTAGGGTGGTAGCCGCATGGTTTCATAATGATGACATCCACCATGAAAACCAGTAAAGTGAAAAGGTGTACGATAACGAGTGGCATTGCTTTCGCATCCGTCAGGTTTGACACGCACAGCATCACTTTCCATAGTAGGTATGGTAGTAGTAGTTATAGCAAAGTTCCCATGATGATGTGGTACTGAATCGCTAAGGTCATAGCGTACGGCATCCCTGCCATCGCAAGGCACAGCATCGCACTCGAGTTTGCTCTTGCTTGATACTTGCTGTTTGAAAGGATTCATCTTTCTCGCTTGGCAATGGTAGTCACACTGAGCTATCGGTCTTGAACGTTGTCCTCTTTTATATGCTGACCAATATCGTCATGACCGTACGGTAAAGTGAAGTGATTGGGAAGCCGTACTCGCCTCTGGTACACGATTTGATAGACTTTTTCCAAGGGTCGGCTAACGATTTGATATGTGGGTAAACGTACAATGTGTGCGGTTCGTGGGTGGTCACTTTAAAATTTCCATCCTGTCCAGCCTGCAAGGCTTCTTTCAATAAGCCAAAGTTCACCACTCGATTGGTGCGATAATTAAGAGTCAGTCCTTTCACTTTACACTCCGTGTGCACTTCTCCTTGTTTGTCCCGGTATTCGTAGCCGTAATTTTTGGGACCGCCACTTGCAAAACTTAGAATTTTGTCGTCGGGATGCTCGTCCGTCCAGGCTCCTAAACGGTCTTCTTCGATTTTAGGGTGCTGTTGACCCAGGCGATCAATGTAGATGCAACTGTCCGTGTCAATATACAGCACACGATCTCCTAACTGGTGTAACGCTTCGTACAGTTTTAAGCGAGCATGGGCTGTCACGTAAGCCGCAATGATGACATTTCCAAATTCGTCCATCTGTTTCATGTATTTGATTTTGTCGTGAATCATCTGGAAGTAGCGGGAAGGTTCTGTCAAATACTCCGTCTTGGGTAAACACGGTCGTTGTGCCATTTTGCCCCACAAGCAATTTAACATCACTTTGGCAAACGATCGCCTTCCTTCGTTTTTCTCCACGTGGTCTAAAGTGATCCCTTCCTGCTCCCAGTATTTGTCTTTGAATATTTTTGGTCTTTGAGAGTGTCGCACCAGGAAGGAGAGCCACTGGCTTCTTGTTTCAGTTTCAAAAAGGCATTCACGTAGTCTGCGAAAATGCCTTTTTGAGTCTCGTCGCCCTTGTGGTATTTTTCTGTCTTGGAAAAGTGGTAAATTTCGTACACTTCTAACAGTTGGTATCCCAAGTCCAGAGCTTTGAACAATTCCACGCTGACCCACGTTCCTGTCAAGGCGCGTTCTTCCTGAGTGTGCTGACAAGGGTGGTCTTGGTTGCACGTTTCGGCACAAGTACGGCACAAGGGAAACATCAGTTTTCCTTGGCAATGGTGAGGTAAAACGGGATGGTACAAGTACGTGGGAGGCAAGACTTTACATTTGATCAATCCTTCGTATTGGCGAATGTTGTCCACGTCGATGTGTTCCGTCAGCAATTGCGGGTGCCCTGTGGGAAAGTGACAGTATTTGCACACGTACGGATACAGCGAACACACGTCCAAGTATTTGATTTCTTCTCCTTTCTCCTCGTCGGCTTGGTATAGCAAACAGGTAGCATTCGTCCGTCCTCCGTACAAACTGTCCCTGGGTTCAGTGGGTCCACCAGCTTGTAACTTCAAACGATACGCTTAAACTTGGGATCGGTTTTCAATCGGTGATCGTACTCGTGTTCCCACATTTCTACCACTTGGTATCCTTGCTCTTCTAACTTCAAGCGTCGCTGACAAGTGGCCTGATACAACTCTTCCATGGTCCGTTGTAAAAACTGATTTTTAGTGTTACGTTGAGGGTAACAGATGGGACATCCGTGAAATAAGCACCCGTTAAACTCGTACACGATCTTGGGGTTTTCTAAGTCCCAGCCATCCACTGAATACCTTCCGATGGCTTTTTCGCCTCCTCCGTGCGAGCATGTTGGATCCATTTTTCTTCCTTGTCGCACAAGTAATGTAACCAGCGTAGGGCTTTGACCGAGTATTGACGTTTGACAAAGTTGGTCGTTTGAGGAGTGATGACAGCTAGGGTGTTTTCGGGCATGAATCGTTGGCGGTACACTAAGGTACACGCTTTGGCAATGGTGCAGGCTTCTTTCAAAGGATCGATCCCTCCGTGCTCCATGAATAATTCTCGAAATTTTCCACAGCAACGCCGTAAAATGTCCACGTCAGAACGACAATATTTTAACATTTCTTCCTGAAAGTCGAAAGGGTCCGAGGCGTAAGTGTGGTACCACGCGTAGAAAGCTTCTCGTTGTTCGGTACGCATGTTGTCGGGGTCGTAGTAGTGATCCTCGGGCAAATGAGGCAGAACGGTGTGTTGATTGGCTTCGGTATTGAAAAAGTGCGGAAAACAGCCTTTGGCCATTTCTGTCATTCCAAACGTTTTAGGCATGCGACTCAAAGGCATGGCCAGGTAACTCATCGAATCTTTAAACTGCACTTGTTCCACTTGCATGGAAATGATTTTGGCTCCGTTCAAAGTCACTTTAGGACGTTCGGTACTTTGTTCCTTATAGTATCTCAAAAGAAACTGCCCATCGTATCCCGAGAAATTGTGAGCCATCACCGTGGCATAGCGATGACAATCTCCGTAACGTTCGATGTCTTCTTGGCTCCACGTCTCGTCGATAGGGTCTAAGATCCATTGGGCGAAATCGGCCAGGGTGTTCGGTCCACGAAAGATTTTTTCACGTCCTCCAGGAATCTTGCTACAGTGAGGGCAATGAGTAAAGATAGGCTCTTGGATGCACTTCTCACACGCTCGATGAGCCACGCAGAAATTAGGAATGTGAATGCCAGTCTCTTGCATGCATTCGAAATCGAAAAAGATGAAATGGTCTTTCTTCTGGTCATTATCTTCTTCTTCATGTTTGGATTGGTATTTCTGAATGTAGCATTCGTGTTCCAAGTCCACGATTTGGCGACAAATGTGACATCGCTTCTTTCCTGAACATACGTGGGCCTTGGCATTATTGATACGTATGCCTTGTCCACAAGTAGGGCAAAATCTCAGGAGTTGACAAGCACTTTTCTGCTGTGAACCTTGCGTCTTTAGATGTTGTTGGTAACAGAAAGGGCTGACAAACGTGCGCTGACAAGCTGGGCAATGCACTCGTTCTTGTCCTTGGTCCAGACAGGGCTTAGAGGCTAAACATCCCTCACATTTTGATCCACAATGCTTGTGTTGCTCACGATTGTTATAGCCATAGTCACATTTCTCACAGTAATAACCGTATCCCAGGAATGCAGTGATACTGGTAATGGCATCAAAATGTTCATTGTGATGATAGACGTGAATGTATTTTTCGTCTTTGAAATTTTTGCCTCGAAACAACAGAGGTCCGCGCACTTCTTGAGAGTGTACTTTCAAGCTGTAGCGTGGAGCCAAGACGTCTTGCAATTTTTCATTTCAGGAATGCCACAGGGTGTCTTTGGATATCCCCGCTTGTTGTAACAGGAGTTCTGCTTCTCTTTGTTGTTTGACTCGGCTAGATTTTCGAATAGTTTGCCAGGCTCTTTTCCATTCTACCGTGTCGCTCTTGTCGGCATACGTTCGTCCCACCACGATGGCACGGGCTAAACACATTTTGTCTTGAGTGTTGTTAATTTGAACGAGGCTCTTTTTGGTGCTGCGAAGATTTTCTACCAAGATCACCTTTTTGCCATGTCCTGTCCCTTTCGGAAGAGACACGTGTGTCATGAACAGTGTCGCTTTTCCGTCGATGATGTGGAACTTGTCGTTGGGTTGTTGCACGTGTTGAATCTTGTCCATGGCTTTGGAAGGTGTCAATTTTGCCGGGCTGCTAAACTCGATCCAAACGGGTGACTTCAAACTGTCGTGATGAATGGAAAGTCTCAAGCGATCGTCTTCTTTGGCTTCACATTGCTGTTTCAGTGTGGTTAACAAAGAATCCCACATATTGGTGATGAACCCCTCTGCTTTTTCCAACGGTACGTCGGACTTGAAATCTTTAAACTTTACTGTGTACGTGTAGGCTGTGGTTCTAAATTTTCTAGAGGAGCGTTTGTCCGTCTCTCGAACGTGGTAGTAATTTTCAGGGTTTACTGGTGGTGATGGACTTTGACTGGGTGTAGACTCTCTGGGTCTGGATTCTGGTTCACTCATCTCATCTTCAAAATTGCTGGCATGAATTTGAGCCAAGACTTCAGTTACTGTGCGAGGCGGTAAATCACGTTTCTGCCTCTTATTTTTTTCTCCTTTCTTTACGAAATGATGCCATCGTTTCATCTTGACTGCAAAAAGTCAAATGACTACATTTGAAACGCCATGGACCCCTATATCTCCATGTCAGACTCAGTGTATATATAAAGGGTTTCTGCCTTCCCTCTCAGTATTCATTTCGTTCTCAAGCTGACCAGCACGATGGAAGAACCCACACAAACTGAACTGCTGATTAGAGCTTTGCGAGGTGTCATAAGAAAGTTTTCTTCAGACAAACCGACGGACTACTCTACCTCCTTTCGAGATAAAAGTCAAGATACTTGCTATATCTGTCAGAAGAAAGGGCATTGGGCTATAGATTGTCCAGATCGTCAAAAAAGCAAGACCAGTGTCAGAAGAGACAAAAGTCAAGATACCTGTTATCATTGTCAAGAGAAAGGATATTGGTCTTCAGACTGCCCTAAGAAACAACAGGAGCAGGAGGAGGAGGACGAAAAAGAGGTGCCCTCGGCAAAGGAAGAACCCCGACACGTTCAGAAAGAGAAGACAGAAAAGAAAAGAAGACGAGGAAAAACTGTGAAAGTGAAGAAAATCAGAAAACAGAGAGTGAAAGAAGAAAAAAAAAAGACACAGAAGAAGTCTATGAACTTTTTAAAAGTGTTGTGTTATGTTGTGACATTGAATTGTAAATATTTGTACCAGAATAGACCAGACTGAAAAAAACGTAAGTGTCTCTTGGTTTTGATTGTTTAGAATAATAAGGGTCTACACTCATGCACTCACAACACGT